>JAOWBB010008350.1:0-100531 GCA_028565995.1 Ricinus marginatus | reverse complement strand
AAAAAATGATCAGTCATGGAAAATGATGGCTCACGTTCCGTTGCAAAAATGAAAGCTGCCATAATATATAAACGTTCAATCAATAAATTTATTAAATATCAATCAATTATACACAAAAGTACAGAACTGATATCATAATGAAAACAAAAACTAATAGATCCTTAGAAAATTAAATGAAGTATGCTACCTGCTAATAATACATACTATAACTAGCTAATAATTACAATTACCTATTCTTAAATCCAATTCTCGTCTAACATTGACAGCTGTATTTATATTTTCATTAGGTTTACCCAAATTACATAATGCCCTATAAATGGAGGCAAATGTAATTTCTGAGAATTTTGCTCTATATATTTCAATTTTTGGTTTTACACTTGTACATATTTCAATAATTTCAAATCCAATGTTTTCACCTTCTCTATCACAATCTGTCCAAATTATTAATTTTGAACAGGATCTGATTTCTCGTTCTAGTGTCTTCTGCAATTTCAAAATTTAAAAATTAGTTTGAAAATATTAGCACCTAAAGTAACAATATCTTTTAAATATAAGAATCAAATTTTTTACATCAAAGAACATATAATAAACATATACATTACCTTTATGTCATCATATTCTTTTGGGCAGCTTCTAACAACTGGTGCTTGAAAGAGAAAAACTGGATTACAGCTTGCCCAATTTCGTGAAAGAGAAGAAAAATCATAATTTAATAAATGTCCTGAAACTGATGTCATAATCATATTACATGGAGTGCCATTGATATGACAATCGAACTCATAGATTTTATTATATTTTGAATATCCTTGTCGCTGAAAAATAACATTTACAGTTCAATAGATAACAAACAACTTAATTATTAAATAATTTCAAAAATTAACATTACTTTTAGTTTTTAATGTTCTAAAACAATGTATATAATATTTAATTAAATTGATTTGTTTACCATTCTAGCAGTTCCTTTTGATAAAAGAGCCGCAATGTTTTTGGCTGCATCATTTTTTTCTGCTACATTCAATACCTTCATAATGTCTTCAGTTTCATTAATGCTTGAAGAAAACTAATTTAAAACAGGCAATATAAAATTTTATTAACTGACGAACCAGAACCATTAGGTTCAGATTCATTTAATATGGAAGTTTTCCTTTTAAATAAAAGAAGGCATTTATAAAAGCGTAAATTAAATATCGAAAATATTGTGAAGCTTAAATAAAGCAGACTGTTTTATTAAATTTTTAACTAGACACACGCAATCACAATAAAACAATAAGTATTAAAAATGAGAACCAAAAGAGAAAACGGAGGGAAAAGATAAAGAATGTTGATTCCTTTCTTAACTTCGGTTTTTAAAACGTAAGTGATTAATAAATGGAGTGGCAGAAAATTAAGAATGGAGTTTTTTAATGCCCAAATTTTTTTTTATCTTTTACTTTATTTCTTATTTAAAATGAAAAATTTTGATCAGCGCTGATATTTTTATAGCAAATCTCAAAATATATTTTCTTGATTATCACGCTAAACTTCAAATCACTATAATTCTTGCTTGTTTGATTTTTAAAATTTGATTCAATATTTACGACATTAATCCTAGACCGTATAGGAGTTATGAATCAAGAAAATGCATATTAAAGTGAAAATTATTCAAATTTTGTTTTTGAATGTTGTTAACAACGTTCTAAACATCTCCCAAATAAAACAGTTAATGATTGACACATACCGACTGTGCGAACCTGCAATATGTTAAAAATATGAAATTTCATTTATATTATAAATTCGAATTAGCTGCGTTTGCTTAAACTTTAGAAAGAAAAGATGAAGAAACGAAATCGGCTATCAAAATTATGACATGAAAATTAACCAGCAAGGCTCTGAATATTGATAACAGAGAAAAGTCAAATTAAATGCAAAATAATTATGTGGATCTTGATAAATTTCAAAAAAAATTGATATAAAGAAAATCAAAAGAATAAAAAATCAAGTTCTACATTACATTATCTAAAACCATTTTTTTTCATATTTTTAAATTAGACTAATAGTACGATAATTCGCTGTAGAATGTTTACCGATTATGTTTTCTTGTCATCATAATAATTTTATAGATAATGTAAGCTTATAAATGTTGAATTCAAAGATATCTTTGTATTGTCTGATGCATGGGAAATATTGAAATTATTTAATGAAAACCAAAGAAAGGAACAAGATTAACCAAAACAAATATAATTAACAGAAGATAACAAACTGCAAAGCTAACAAATTTTACATAAGGAAACAATGATAAAATTAATCCCGGAGGGCAATTTAATTCAACTAATAAAGTTTACAAGATTCGTTAAAAATTATATGTACTGCAATTCAAAATACTGGAAAATCTTATTCAAATGACTGTAATAAAAAAAATTTTTATTTTTTAAAATTTTAAAATAGTTTTTTAATCCGGAGCTCTTCTAAAATTTTAAAACAAAAAGGTCGCTATCCAGGGTCGGAGAACAATTTATATTAGTATCTAGAAAAAAGAAAAATACAATTATAAATTAAAAGAAAAAATTGTGTTGATAGAACAAGAGGATTATAATTTTTACATTTCTTAAAGTCATTTGTCGAGATACACAAATTTGGCATCAATTTTATTGTTCATAATTATCTAGTTATTTTTATGGAATAATTCTGAACTGTTTTTTTAAATTACGAATAATAATTACATAGATTAAAAGGAAAATTATTAGTGTGTGGAATATATTCGGTTTTATTTTTATGGTTAAAATTATTTAATTTATGGTAATTATTATATAATTGGCAAATGGTTGAAGTATATTTACAAGGAATTTCAATGAACTTTTATTGTGAATCCGTTTGCGTCTTACCTTTATTTTTGATGACGGGTTCATTGGATTTCAACTGTATTAGAAGGTGCAAAATTAGTAAAATGAATTTAAAATAAGAAATATTAAACAAATTCAGTTTTAAGCTATTGGTACGATAAAACTTGTTTCAGATATTGTGATCAAAATATATCTCTTAATGGAAATAAATGCTAAGAGGTGAAACCTAAAATATAGAGCTTTTCGCTAATTTAAGAATCAATGAAGAAATATCGTATCCTATCGACTTTTACAACTAACATATGTCGAAGAAAGACTTCGGCTATGATGTACTAAGTAGCAAGTAATAAGTATGACGAAAATAATTCACGATAATTTACATTTAGAACTAAATAAAATATTGGCCAGGAATCGATTTTAAATGCATAATTCTTAATTTACGGTTCATGAGTCTTATTTGCATAAGATAAAAATAAACTAAAAATCAAAAATTAATTATATTTTGCATCAATTGCTTACACTACAATCTGTTTGGTAAAATATAGAATTATTAATTACAATGTGAAAATTAAATTATATATTTGGCTGTTTACAAAAACAGCCGAGCCAATGGATTTATTTTATCAAAGATATTTAAAAAATTTTTATACGGTTCTTATCAATATTACCATTTAATTATAGTATTTGTAAATTGCAAATAAAAAATGCAGCTGTTTGTTTTATCCAGAGTATAATTCTGAATCTAATTGATGATCGAAGAGGTAAAATTTAAGATTCCACAGCATAATTATCTTTTAGGGTAATAATTTCTTTCCATTCTTTATATTCTATTTTATCTTTGGGATGTACTATGATATTTATTCAAGCCTATTTAAATGATAAGCTTAATAACAACTCATGGAAGATGCATTAAGTTTACCTCAGGTATCTCCACTGCAAAATAGTATTACTTATTCCATTCCGGCTTGGTACTATTCAAATAGAGTAGGAATCGGTGTAAAAGATCTCTTAACATAGCAATAATTGAGGATTGTGAATCTTCCAGCCCTCGGCAATGATTTCTGCCATTGTAAATAAACATGACATAAAAAAAACTTTATTTGGAGAAAATAAAATGAACAGCAATACAATAAATTGATTAGTGCTAATAAGAAGTCTTAATTTTCAATTTTCAGCTAAAGTTTATAAAATTTCTAAAAAAAATTTATTCCTTCCGAGAAATCTATTAAAAACCATTACTTTAGGCTGTACAAAATGAAAAACCTTAAAATCCCTTTAATAAATTACTAGAAGAAAAAGATCAATAGCTGCAAAAACTCAAAAATAAAATTTTACTACCAAATGCCATAAGAATATCATTTTGTAATTATAATTCCAATCTTTTATTTTTTGAATATTTAATTGTAATATATATATATAAATATATATATCTATTTACATATATATATTTATATGTATAAAGTTTTTGCATGTACAAATTTAAAGAAATGTTTACTATACCATCAGGGATTAATATTAATAATAATTATTACAAACAAGCCATACAAATATCTAATAATGTTTTGATGAAATACAAAATTTTTAAGATCCCATTTATAATATCATTACCGACAACATATTCTAAGCTTAATCATAGTATGAGAAAAAAACTACCCACTTGTGGTTTTGTATACCAACAAGATGATTTTTTACTATAAAACAGTTCAGATAGGAAATTCGTGCTAAAAACATGTATTAGTTGTATAAAAATTTAAAACTCAGCGAAAATTTACAAAATATTAAATATAAAAACAAAGCGTTTATAGTTTTTCAATCAAGTGTCTTCTACGTAACTGTATAACAATGTGTTTCATTTATAAAGTTCATCGGAGAACTAAAAAAATTATTTAAAAAAATTGCTTCACAAGTACATTTAAAAAAATAAATATTTACACTAAACATTAGTTAATATGTGGTAACTGTAATAACTTCAAGAATTTTTGGCCGAACACGGAAAAACTAAAATTCTTGAATATTTATTTAATAGACTAGAAAACTATTACTTATTCTACAAGTTGGTTTTTGGCTAAAATGATTCGATTAATAATGGACTAACTATTTAAATTAGAAAACTAAAAAGCATATTGCTCAAAACAAATTAAAAAAATTAAAGCATATTTCAGAGAATACTAATAAAAATCATGTTTTAAATTAAATGAGATGTATATATTGCTGAAATAGTTGAAATTTTCTGGCATTTTTTTCTAACATCGATAAAATATTTACATATAATTGTAATGAATTTATTTTACAAATTGAAGGTTCAATTATATTAAGATATAAAAGAAAAAGCAGGTTTTCTAAAAATAAAATGAAAAAATTTTAAAACAGTTTATTTAGTGAAAAATTTTTCCATTTCAATTGAGTATATTAAGAATGCTCCTTTTACATTCTGAGTAACAATTACCAAATTCATCCAGTAAAATATTAATTTCTTAACATCATGTTTGTAATAGGATGAAGACAGAAGCAAGTGCCAGATAAATAAGTGCTTCTGTAATAACACAAAAAATCCAAAATAAAAAAGTTCTGCTCTAATTCTAATATATGGCAATATACAGTATTCATATGAAATTTAATTAAATTAATTGATACATAAATTTATAATTTTTTTAAAAACTGAATTGAAAATTACTTTTTTTTATATAACCAATTAAACAAAGATATACAACTGAAAATTCTGAAGGATTACTAAAATAATTGCAACAAGCCAAAAATAATAACATTCTTCTATAAATTTTTCTTTTCGTTTAATAAAAAATCTAACTTTTTTTATGTTTAATATTATGCAAATTATTTAAAGCTTTGATTTGCCTAAAATAAAATATAAATGAAAGCTCTTTGCCACTGATAGTATGATTAAACATACATGTATCATAGCCTCAATTTCTTTTTTATTCTTGTCGCTTCAGTTTCACCTTTGTATTAACGATATTTTATTTTCATATAATGAATATTGACAGAAAGCGCATTAACTGTCATATTAGAATTGTGATAATTAATCATAATGTAAATAAATTTATATGAAAGTATAAAAAAATCAGCAAAATCTGTCTCTGTTAAAATCTGTTTATATAAGTTTTACAAAATATAAAAATTAC
The DNA here is from genome assembly GCA_028565995.1 of Ricinus marginatus. NCBI lineage: Eukaryota > Metazoa > Arthropoda > Insecta > Psocodea > Ricinidae > Ricinus > Ricinus marginatus. The sequence continues at coordinate 94,572 of JAOWBB010008350.1, read as the reverse complement.
CTCGACTAGATTGTAATACATTTTTAAGGTTATATAATTCTCGGACACCAAAATTTAATAAGGAAAACCGTATCTTTCTGAGCGCTTTCACATTAATTAGCAGGAATGTAAATCACAATTACAGTCTATTTGACTAATGTAAAATTTCAAATTTTTAAATAATTTTTATTACATTTTTATCATGTTTTTGATATTGTTTTAATGTAAAGAAAATTTTACATTTACTTAAACATTTATTTTCATTTTATTTAAAGAATTCAGAGCTTTATTAAATGTCAAGTCAAAATAATATAAATCAAAATAAGTTTAAAAAATTATAAACAATAAATTTAATTTTTTGCTCTATCTCATGCATTCGGTAACTGAATGCGTTTATTATTTAAATGAATTATTTAAAAGCATTCAACTTTACGGGTTCGATTAATCGAATTATACGCCTAACTCAGAGTTTTGCCGAAATTACAATGTATGGTGTTGCAAATTAATTTATAACAATTTCAGGTGATTAACATACAAAATTCTCACAATATGTTCAAGAAACATTCAAAGAAAATTAAATTATAAATTGTAAATAAATTTCCAGTTACCGAAACTTCGTTATTTAACCGCATGGTTCTCCTTGCAAATGCTCTTGAAAAAGAGTAAAAAAATTGTTTTATGTTTTCAAATTTTCTATTGCTAAAATTTTTTAATTAAATAAATGTATCAGTGAAAATATAAATGACTTCACAATTGATAATTTTAAAATTTTTTTGTTTAATTTATATATACATATATATATATAACATATTATATATATAATTTATATATATATAATTTATATATATACACATATATACTTACATAAATATACACACACACACTCGCACGCACAGAGATATATATATATATAAAAATGGTAGAACAAGTACAAAAAAATTAAAATTTAATGAAATCAGTCAAAAAATTTTAAATTGCACTAAGTGTAACATGACTGTAAAAATTAGGTTTAATAACTTGGTTTAATGTAAAAGTATAATATGGGAGAAAAATTTCAATTATTGATTAATCATCATGTTGCAGCAAAAGAGAAAAAACAATTAGATTTGAAAAGAGAATGTAAGAAATAAATTACAAGGCAATTTTAACTCATTTGAATTTATAAGGAATATAATTAACGAAATGGTAACTTTTAACTCTTCTTGGAATTCAATTTAAATTCACTTATTTGATGGATAAACAAACATAATGATAATATAAAAATATTTTGTAATCATAAAATCTACGTAAATAACTAATGTTTCAAAAAAAAAATAAAGCAAAAATTTAACAAAAAATTTGAAAAATTTAAAGTGACATACGAAACGATAAAATTTTTATCAAAAAAAAAGTATAAAATTTATAAGCCCATTTGAAAATAATCTTTTGCCATAGAACGAGTTATTTTAGAGCCTAAGACACTTATCAAGTCAAATATCTGTAAATGGAATTAAAAAGTTATTTTTCGAAATAATTTAGAAGAAAATAATTTATTGAAGTTAAATCGCAATAATTGAAAAAATTTGCTTTAACTAAAAATATTGGTATTAGAATTTTCAGTCTAAGATGAATAAATGTAAGATCCTTCTTGTTAAAAGTGGCCGAAAAATTAAGTAATAACTTATGAATGATCTATCTCTGCAAAACAAAAAATTTTAATATATTCAATATTATATGATAATGTTGTAATATGTTCTAAAAAATTTTATTATCCATGCGATTCAGATATTTTTTCCTAATGATTATTAAAGATGCTCAAAAAGTTCTCCATCTTTTTTCAAATAGCTGTAATTAATTTTCAGTTTATAAAATTCCTAGAATTTATAGTGATATATTCATAGAAGTTTAAAAGATTTATAATCACCTTTAACAAACACCATAGAATAAAGGTACTGAATTTCACTTTATTATTCATAAAATAGAATAATATTATTACAATTAGCTATTAATTTTCGAAGCTTTTAATTCTCTTTCCATCAAAATCAGTTTGTCTCTTTCTTGTTCTTGGAGTTAAAATGTTTATAGATGAAGGTGAACAATTAGGATAAGATTGCCTTTTAAACGTATGATCAAGTGAAATTAAAAGTTCAAATATGTATTGAAAAATAAAAATTTCTAAACAGGTAGGTCATTGAAAAAACGAAAAGTTGGAAAAACTTTCATTTTCTAAAAACCTAATATTTAGATAAAAGAGGCAAACCTTGATTACTTTTTTAAGTACTATTAATAACATCACAGATGATACTTAAATATTACATTAAAAAATATTATTTTTACAAACACATTCATTAATGTTCACTAAAACAAAATTGACTAAGAATAGGAACCTTTCGGTTCTCAATCCCTTTAAAGAGTAAGTTTCCTCTTTTTTATATAAATTGGTGCAAATATTACATCCAATTCTAATTAATTGTCAAGAAAATGGTTAACTACTTCAGATATTTCTAATTTATTTTATATTATAATATCAAATTAATCTAAATATTAAAAAAATGTTGTCGGAAATGAAAATATTGGGAAATTAATAAAAATTGACTAAAAAAATTTAATAACTTCAACCAATTTCTTTTAATATTTTAATCCTTTATATTAAGAACCTCGAAAAAATAAATTTTTCCACTAACATTTTATTTAAAGATTGCAATGTAAATCTTTGGTGAAATTGTGCTCTTTTACTATTTCTTGGTAAAAACTTAGCGAGTTTCATCGGGTAATAACAGTTAAATAAGTATCCATACATACACGCATACATACCTATGAACGTACGTACATACTTATACAAGCACACTTACAATACACTGAAAAAATTTACATACATACCTTTTGATGTATGTATATGTTTATTTTGGTTCTATTTATTAATTTTTACGATTTTTAGACTATTTGCTGCACAACAATTTTGCATGTGCAAATATGAAATTTGTACATACAATTTATCTGTGAAGCAGTCTTTTTTTATTAATAATTATAATAAAATCTAGAACAACACAAAGTAGTTCTTTAAAATGAATTAATTTCGTTAAATTTACAACGAGATTAACAAATAATTTTGATAAGAAATACAGATTAAATTTTATATATATATATAAATTATGTGAAATTATAAAAATGACGCAATATGAAACATATATGTTAATACGAATAACTTGTTGATAAAAAGGTTTTATCATGAACACGGGCGACGAATATGACAATGATAATTATTTTGTATTACCTAAGAATTTTTGGCTATTCTTGAAGACAGCTAAGAGGGAGAATGTAATTATCTATTTTATATTTCTTTCAAGATAAAAAATTCCATTTCTTGAAATAACTACACCGCAATAGGTGTTATATATATATAAACATAAATAAAAGAATATTCTACAAAAACTTAAAAAGTTAAAGCAATTTATAACTTGTCGAGATCAATTATATTGTAATACTGGAACAATGAAGCGATGTAGTGATGTGAAGAGGAGTATTTTTATAACTTACGGTCCCAAATGCTGTCCCCCAAAGCTAATCAACCCCTACGTTAACACCAACGGAATGCTACGGCCCTTGGTCTGTCAGCTCCTTCCTTAACAAGAGGCTTATGAAACTCCCGTCCTGGCCTAGAATGGATTGTCGCCCAGCAATGCTCGCAATAGTACTGGAAATTCATTCATCAAATTTTTTTGCAATACATAATAAATATATGAATCAAAATTTTAGAGAATTAAAATTTGCAATAAGCCATTGAATGAAATTTTGGTTCTCTTCTTGGAATCAATTTGATAACCCAAATTATTACAGAATTTTTTTTCTTTCATTACATATCAAGATTAGGCTAGCATTTGAAAGGATTCTTCATATTATAAATGATATTAACAACGGATGGATTCTTCAAAAATTGTTTTAAATCTCTCAAATTTAAAATGCTTAAAAGTTTTAACAAAAATGAAATTATAAGATTTTCGAAAAATTCTTAAATAGTAGTTAAACAAGTATGAAAAATCGTAGGTTTAAGAGCAGATATTATAGATTTAATAAAGTTATAAAAATTAATGCCAGAAATAGTTTTCTTACTTGCAAACAGGTAACATTAGCGCAAAAGAAAGGAGCAAATTTTCCTCCACATCTTTGACCTTGACACTCATCGCACATTTGATCATCCAAAACGTATGGTTTAACTTCAACCTAAAATAAATTGATGTAATTACGATTAAAAAAAGTTTAATTTAAACATTTTTAAATGCATTAATTTCAAAATTATATTTAAAAAATCTTTTATAATAAAAACTTAACGGACATTAAATCGAAGGAAAAAATTGTAATGAGAATTACATAACAAAATTCCATGAATATAAATTAATTAAAATTTAATTAAAAATTAAATCATTATATGTATATTACTCTTTTATCTATGTCACCATGCTGGAGTTGTACAAATCTAGCACTAATAGCTGCTATATAACTTTGTTGATTGCTGAATGCAACTCGACCTGCTCCCTTGGGGTATTTGAGTTCAGGATCTGTGTCAATGCCCGCATAACACACACCTCCGTACAATCGATCCATTATCATAGCTAGTTCCACTAAATGTCAAATAAATTGAATAATAATTACGATACAGAGTGAAGAGTGAAAAACTCTAAGCAAAAACGTATTAAAAAAGGAAATTAATATATATTTAAGCTCGATTTCTAGTTAAATCGGTTTTGTCATTGTTAATAGCTACATAAAAACTTAACAATTAATTTTTAAGCTAATATAGAAAATATTGAAATTTTTTTTTCGCATAATTTTCTGATTATACATATGAAGCACTAAAGAATCAAGAATTCAAGAGTACAGAAAATTAATGTAATATTTTCTTGTCATTTTGCTTTTAGTGCAATTATTCGTTCATTATTTACTTCTAACATTTAGCTTCTGCACACAACTGTAATATTCGAAATTTCAATAATAATACCTTTTATAACAACAATTATCTTTAATTGCAGTTTATATCTTCAACTGCCAACGATTAGAGTTCTTTTCAAAGAATTTAAAAGGACGTCTAATGTAAGGTTATGACATTAAAAATTTTCATAAAAATAGATCTGAAAAATGACTCTTAAATTTGGACTCAAAACTTACAAGCTTTTAGAGGTCGAGGTACTCCTCCTACAAAAACCGTCTTTCGAGGATCCAAGGGCATTGAAGCATCTAATACAAAATCAGCATCAGTGAGACGCCATGGTCGAATTTGAACAGGTTTGTCTTTTATTGTAGGGGATGAGACACACAAATACAGTTTATCTTCATCCGAAATACAGGCTTCGATTAATTGTTGAACTGAACTTTCATCCTACAACGAAAAAATATATTGAATTTAATAAAAAAATGAAACCTGGGAAGGAGTTACTAGAATAAGATAAATGATACTTTATTATCGGCTAAAATCAAATTGTGAATTTATTTCTCTGCTCATTTATTTATAATGTCCTAAAATTGTAAATTTTTATTCAGAAGATTCCTCATTTATTTAAAATAAAAAGTAAAGAACATTCTTGTACATTAAAATTTCACATTTTAAGCAACTGAAAACTATTTCAATTGCATATTAAATAATTCTTGAAAAATTAAACAAGAGAAAAAAATAAATCAATTAGTATCAGAACGCCAAGCTTTGGATTTTCATTAAAAATTTCTGATAGTTCTTAGTGATGACATCGATAACTTTCACAAAATATTAAACCCCAATCATATTTCCTAAAAAATCATTTTACATGAGTAAAAGTTTTTAATCTTAAAAAAATCCTGTTTTTGTGAATTAACAAAACTGGAAGCCTATCCGAAAACAGATTTTCTAAAACTTTATATATCATTGTCATAAATTAAAATTATTATTTGTTTAAAAAAAAATTAAATTAATTTTGTAAACATTCACAAGCATTCCTAAGATTATTATAAAATAAAAAGCAAAGTTTTGCCACTATTGTAATAAAATTGTTATGTATTATAAATATTATTATTCAGAATTTTCGTTTCCTACATTCAAAAGAATATTAAATCATTCAAGATAATTCGAAACTGTATAGTGTTTTGTTTCAAATTAATACTGTCCTTATTGTATAAAACACCAAACTATTTGTTATAAAAATTAAATTCAAATAATTCAAAATCAAATAATTTCAAATCAATGATTCAAAAATAATGAATCTTTTTTGAAAAAGTCACAAAAGAAGAAATTAAATAGACTTATATATATTGAAGATTTACTAATAATTACATAATTAAGAAACTAATAAATGATAAATGAATGCCAAGTTTGTAAATGGTGATTTTACAGATTGCATATCTATTAGAAAAAGAAATAAGTAAAGAACATTTTCAGATGAATTAAATTTATTTTCTGATCATAAACATTTCAATATTTCATAAAATAATTAATATATTACAAAGAAACTACTATGGAAATATACAGAAATGTCAATTGAGGATACATTAAAATAGACAAATTTTTTTTACCTGGAATAATAGGAAAGCGTATCCTTTGGGCGGAAAATATGATTTACTTTCCGCTTTATGTGGCCAATCTACAACTAATGGACCAAATCTTCTGAAACTGGCTGTTATTTCCTCTAAAATATGAAAAGTATTAATTTTTAATTTTAAATTTAGCAAATAATATAACACTTTTTCATTATAAAATAGTGACAAATCTTTTCTTAAAAATTTTAATTATTCATGTATTACAAATTATCCAATCCTTATTTACTGTTAGATTAAACTTTTATGTAGTTTTGTTAATGAATTTCAGGTAAATCAGGAAAATATTTTAATTTTTTTTCCTGAAAATTAAATCTTTATTCTTTTATAGCCTATATTTGTAAAACAATTAAATGGATAAATTTGATTGTCTCACTTAAAAAGTTATCTAAGTAAATTAATATATTACCGAAATTTTTTGATTCCTTTCCGAAAAATCATTTCATGATTAGATGTTTAAAACTGTATTCTTTATTTACTATTAACTTTTCAATTAGATCTTAAAATGTTGAATTTCATTAAATGTATAAATTAAAATATATACAGATTGGTGAGACAAAAATTGAAACAATTACTAAAATATAACTTCTTAGCAATTGAAAGTTTAACATCAGTTTAAAAGCCTTGAGAAAACGAAAAAAGAATTATTGATTAATATAAGTCAAACATAAAATTAAAAAATCTAAAATTTTTATTAATTTTCTAAATTTAATTTTATATTTCAGTTATTCAAAATATATTATTTAATAAAGCATTTTACTAATTTCTTCCTTATTTTACTGCTCATTGAACTAATTTTTTAAATGCGGATTAAAAATCATAATAAATGACTTTAAGCGCATCTGAAAAGAAAAGAAAATCCATGTTTGCCCATTTAATAATATTTACCTTCATCTATATCTGGAGGAAGACCTCCAACAAATACTTTTCTTGAAAATCTCTCATTTATATCAGATCCTTGACTGTGGGGCGAAGATCTTGAATTAGGAGAACCCAGCGGTGCATTTGGGGGAGGCAAAACTTGTCCATCGACTGAAAGAAAAATAGAACTTTTTTAATAACATCTAAATCTTTAAATTTATTTAAATAATTAATTGCAATTTAATCTGTTTTAATTTAAAATCCAATATGAAACAAAGCAAGAAAAATCACCAATAAATAATACTGAAAGCAAAAAGCAATTGGGAAACGTCACAGAAATTAAAGTTTTAAGCTTAAGAACATTGACATATAGAGAGTTATTTGATAGAAAATAATGAAAAGCACTGAAATTTTATAAAAATTACAGTAATTTTGTAATAGAAAAGACCAAATAGATAGTTAAAATTTATATATTAAATCTTCAATTGAAGACAATAAAACTTAAAAACGTAAATAATGTATGAAAACATTAAGACGGCATAATGTAATGTAATGTATCAAGTAATAATAAAAATAAAACAAATTACAACATTGCTCACTAGCATTAATAATTACTAATAATACTATGATATATAAAGTAAAGCAAATTATTTCATAAAAGCGAAATTGTAATCTCATTATATATTTCTTTAAATTGCTCTCTTATGAATTAATTCTTATATTTAGCTAATAATTTTTATTACGCACATTAGATTATTTAAGTTTTTGTTTATTTGTTATCACCTTAAGCTGTCAGTCTAGTTTTTTCTTCTAGCAGTATTTAAATTAAAGTATCTCTAAATAGCATTCTAATTTTTTTGCGTTATCACTTTTTTATTTATGTTACCAAAAAGCAATAAATTAAACAAAACGAAGATAATAATTTCAGAATCGTCACATGAAATTTTATTCTCACGTTAAACATTAAATATGTCACTTCTTTAAAGTGAAAAATTTAGATTTCTTATCCCGATGAACTTATATTAATCGAAGGCAATACAATAAATCTTGATTGAAACATATAAAATAAATATTGTATTGCACAAATATCTTTTAATATTTTCTATTCAGCATTAAATGAAAGGAATGATTTTTGTTCAAAAGTAATCATTATTAAATTTCTTTAGAATTTCACTGAAACATCAATCAGTTTTTTTCCCCAATTGTTTAAATTAGTTAAATATTTTGCTGAAGTAGAAAAATATAAAATTTTTTATACCGATGTTTTAAAATTGTAAATAATTTTTTTTAGATCACTTAAAATTTGCATTATCGACTAATTCAAAGAATATTAAAGGCATAATAAATTATTAAATAATTTTTTAATTTCATAAAGGTTCAATATGCAAAAATAGCGACAAAATTACATTTTTCTGAAGAAATTTTCTTATGAAAAGCTTTTAGTTAAGATTGTTCAACACATCGAAATTATGAACCTCAATTTTTCAAGTTCCTTGTTATCGCTGCCTACAGTCGGTGTAAATTAAATGTTATGTACTTGATACTTATGTTAAAAGTATTTGTTGAAATATACTTTTTACAAACATTTGCAGTCTACCCGATTGCAAAATATTTATCCGAAGACGCATCATAGTTTTAATTATATTTTTATTTGTATTTTATTAAATATTACATTTTTTTCTTACAATGTATGTTCAAATTCTCTTTGTTTTGCAGTTATGTTTATGTCATAAGGAGTTACAATTATAAAAATTACAATAAATAACAAACAATTCTTATCTGCAAATCTTATTACAAAAATCTTAAACAGCGTCGAGAAAATGTAAATTTATTTGAAATTATTTAATAGGTGCAAACTTATAAGACTTCGTTTTCTAATATAAAAACAACATCTAATTCTCCTTCTATGAATAAGAGTTTCATTTAAAAAACATTTAAATATGACAGTAAAAATTCATGTGCATTTTTACCATTATTATTTATCCTTATTCTCAAGATTATGGTTAAAATGATCAAAAGATAAAGAAAAATTAGTGTTTCTTTCTGAAGTATATCGTTTTAATGTTCATTATTTAAGATTATTTTAAGAAAATAATAATCCAATACACCGACTACAATGTGCTGATCGAAAAATTGGAATATCATTATAGGCGTAGCCTTTCAACTAAAAGATATCAATCTAACTGAAAATGTTTATCAAGTATTTGTAAAATCAAGATAATAAAATATGCAAAATTAAAAAACTTATTCAATACAAAATTTTAAAAAAATCAGTTGAAAGAATGTTTACCTGAAAATTATTTGATAAGTTTAATAATATTGATGTATTACAGATTCAAGTGATTTAATATAAATAAAGAATATCAATCGTAAGAGATTTAAGTGTCTTAGATTTCCGTAAATTTTATAATAAAATAGTGTTCAAAGAACACGGAAAACGGAAAACTTCAGCTTATGATCAACTTGAACATATGTATTTTCAATTTATGGTATTACATATGTATTTTCAAACTTGAAAATACTTTTGAACATAAGTATTTTCGAAAGCGTTTTAAATTTAAAAAGTAATTTTTAGGAAGCAATTAACAATATTTAGAAATTAGTAAAAGTATTTAATAATTCATATGTATATATATATGTCCGTTAATTTGCTAACATTACCAGTCATGTCGGCAACAGTCATTGGATATTAAGGTAATTAATAGAGAATATTATTAAGCAAATTTAATCTTATTTCTCTTAATTTTTTCAAAATTAAAGATCAATATTTTCTGAAGTTGGAAAAAAAATATGCACAAGTAAAATTGAGTTGTCCTTACTGAGTAATTTGATTTTTCATGTTCTTATTTTATATATAACAAATTAAATATCTGAAGTAATAAATGAATGTCCTATTAAAGAAATAATTATTTTCATTATTTAAAATAAATTTTTTAAAAGTTATTATCATTCTCTGTGTTTATAATAGTTTTTACAACAATATTGTACGAATGATTACGATTCTTAGACATTTAAATTTACAACGATTTTAGTTTGAGCAATAAACATTATGATAAGTATAAAAGCTGAATAATTAAAACATTCTTAATAAAAAAATTGTAAGTAAATTAAAAGAAACTAATATGGATAAAAAACACACCTTTATTATTAAAGGGATTTAAAGTTTATTTAAATCATCAATGATAACATTTAACGATTTTAAGTAAAACAAAGACCAAAAAAATAATGACTTTTTTCATTTAAAAAAGTATTAAAATGACAATTAATTTACTCACTATGGAGTTGAGCCAATGACTGAAGCGCATTCGTATTGCAGTTAACAAAACCTGAAAAAGGAATTCTTCATATATTGACTGAAAAAACAATTTTTTTTTAATTTAAAATTGTTAAAAACAAATTATTTCATATCATGTACAATATTTGTTTTTTCTACTATTTCAATATAGAAATTTGTAACATTATAATAAAATATCACATTTATGTTCGGTTTATTTCGAATTCACGACATTCTAGCAAAATCCTCTTTAATATTAATATTACTGAAATTTTTGAATTAATAAAGTCGAATTAAAAAAATATTTTTACAATTTTATTTATGTAAACATACTTTCATATGTAGGAAACTTCTGCAGAAATTAATAAAGATAAAATACAGTATTAAATAATATTAATAAAATAATCCAAGATATTAAAAATTTGTGATTAAAAAAATGAATGTTATATGCTATTCAATTTTGTGTTGAAAATCAAGTTGAAAATTAAATTTAATTTTATTAATAAAATATTCTAATGATTAAATTCAGTTCTAGTCGATACAATTGGCGATACAATTATTTTAGTAATTTACTAGTATTTAGGTTTCTAATATTTGACCTGAAGTGATTTATTCTGCGGTTCTATAAATTTTCATTAGATTTAGCAAAAAATATTATTATATAAATCTTTATTTACAATGCTTTTTTTTTAAAAACAAAGTAAGTTTTAATTTTAAAAAATTTCAAACAATTTTTAAAAATATGGAAAAATTTTAACGAGAAATACAATTTTGAAAATATTTTCGATAATGACACAATGGGCCTCTAAGATCAACTGAATATCCGTATCAATTAATAAATTTAACAAATTAATAATTTCTAAAAGCAGAATCCTTCATTTATAAAAATTATTCTGATTTACCTTATGATTCGATAATTAATTTCAAATTAACTCGACTTTTTCCTCTTCTCCTTCATTGAAAAAGTCCTATAATAATGATATTTTAAAATTGTTTCAAATCTATGTACCCTTATTATAATTAATAAATATTTTTTTAAATTAATTTTATTTTTTATCATAATAAATTTATTACATTAAATATTGTACAATAAATTTTTACATAGACTTAATTATTACACGTAATATTTTTTTATATTTATAGCCGTTGAATGCGGTCTGATTGTAATCCGTTGCTTCAGTCAGTTAATACAAAGAAGTATCCTTCATTCAAAATTGGTTAAATTACGATTTAAAGACAAACTTGTTGGGATAAATAATATTTTTAAATATTAATTTAATTATTATAAAACTATCTTAGAAATAACGAAATTATGAAATCAGAATTCAAAATCTCATTTCAATTAAAGTGATTATTTTAAAATTGGTAGGGGAAGTTCATTTAAAGAAGCAAGAATAAACTCACAGAACTAGATTACTTAATAAAAAGTCATATATTTTTTTAATATTTTTTTCGAAATTTTAAACAAATAATATTTTTTCACAGATTACAAATAAAATTAATTTAAGAGATAGAAAAAATTAATGTTATTTAATAGTCATACGCATATTTAATCAAGCAAATAGGCACTGAATTAATTCTCAAATTAATAATTATATATAAGTAATCTTAAGATTTGAGAACTGAAATTGAAAAACTGAGATGCAAATAATGGAATTTACCATAATCTACTAATATTTTGATGAAGATGATCTATGAAATTCCTTAATGATAGACTTTAGGAACCATAAACTTAACTTAATAGACCTTTATTTTACTTAGATTAGCCCAATAGTGTTACAGTTTGCGACTAGAACACCATTTATTTTTTCCATTTTTTTCTTGAGACCTTTCTTTGTATTTATTATTTTTCACATTAGATTTATAAGTTGTTTTTCCTGATTTCATAATTATGATACATTAACGCTTCATTTGAGGATTTAAATTGTTATTATAATAAAAACTTCTATGCCTAAAACTTTTAATCTATGCGAAGACAGATTCAGATTTTTTTTTCAAATGAAATACGTTCCATATTTATGGTTAAATAATGAAATTAAAAAAAACGCAAAATTATGTAAATCAGTTGTCTAAATACTAAATTACACTGGCTTCTATTGCATAATTTTAGAAATATAAAGAAGTGATTTTTTTGAATAACAAATATAAAAATTTGAACTGATATATAAAACAGATTTCATCTTGTAATGCGAAAATTACGCTTAATTTTTTTTACATAGCTTAAATTTATTTAAAAATTGACAATTATAAAGCTGACACATAGATTTACTTCGCTCTTAAATGATATACATTCACATATATATATAATGTAACGAAAATATCAAATGAAAGTATCTGATTGAACGTGCATTATAAAGTTAGCTTTTGAAAATCGTTAAATTTGTTTCTAGAAAAATAAAATAAGAAGTACTAATCTTTTTTAGTGTCTTTATTTTGTGAAAAAATTCTTAATTAGAAAAAGAAGTAATTTATAAAAAAAAATAAAATAAAATAAATTATACAGTGCTTTGAAAATTTTTCTAAATTTTTGCCCTGATAAGATATTTTATTTAATGTTTGTTTTAAAGAAATTAATTCTTCAACAATATAATATCAGAGAAGATCTTTACAATTGAAAATTTTTAAATGAGTCACATAACACTTACCAATTACAAATTAAAACAAAAAATTTAAATATTATATGAGCCGCTTACCTTATTTCGAATTAAATTATAAGTTCAAGGAAATTTAAGAATTCAAAATCTGAAAAAAAATTTTAAATAAATGTACCTTTCAAATGATCTGAAGCATCGCCTGCACCTCTCATCAAGTCTGTGAAATAATGTTCCAAATTTCTAATGTCCAAAGGTCCAGCTCTTCCGTTTGCATTTCCCATTCCTCGATCCTAAAAAACAAATAAATGTATAAATATCATTACGATAAATCATGCAAAACAGATTTACAATAAACCATTCTTTTTTCATAAAAAGTAATTAGAACAAGAGTATATAATTTTATTTACAAAATATTGTGACTAAGAGAAAAAATTTGAATTCTGTATTTACATGTTAAGAGAATATAAATCATTGCAGCCTAGACAATTATAAAGCTGTCAGATGAATTTTTCTAGATTATAGACTAAAAATTTGTAGTATAACTAATTAATAAATATTATAATACATAGAATACGTAGATTGGCTTTAACTAAAAGTCGTTGAAAAAAACTGATTTAACATTAATATTTTTATTTAAAGAGCGAAGCTGAATTATATCAAATTGGTAATGAAATGATCTTTCAATCCAATTTTAAAAATTCGGTTCGGCACAATCCAGTTTTAAAAATTAAAAAAAAAAAAAAAAAAGAGTCAACCATATATTATCATAAAAGTTATTTAAGCCCTAATTTTGTTCAATAAACATCATATATTAAATTCAAGATGTTATCCGAATGAAGTGTAAGATAATAAAAAATGTTATAAATTTGTATATTTTAATATCAATTATATGACTAAGTAATCAAAAAATTTCGTTCTATTTTTTAATGATAATCACTTTTGATTTGAATGAATAATGTATTGCTTTTTCGACAAGAAAGAATTGAACATGTTGTGCAATGGACGTTGCAGTCTGAATAAAAAGAATGTTAGATTAAATTAAAAATATTGTAAACTTCATGAGAATAAAATCAGATCGAAAATATTTGAAACTCTTAAATTTTGGAGAGAAGAATTCTATTTATATTAATAGAATTTTTCTATGAATATCTTGTCTTCTAGATTATCTCTAATCTATAGGGAATCTAAGTAAGAGATCTTTCTTCATATATAATAAAATTAAAATTCATGTGTATAATTATGAATGATTATTATAGGTTTGACAAAAAACAGATATTATATGTTATTTCAGAACAACATTAATAATTGTAAGTTTTAATAAAACTAGTCTCAATACCATATTAGAAATAAATCTTGAAATCTAATAATAATAACGATTAAGTAATAAAAATGATCAAAGAAAATGAACTTTACAGTTCATTTGATATATATTAGTATAAGTATTGAGTGGAAATTTTAAATAATGTTATATCAGACAACTTCGTTATTCAAAAAAGGTTCTAGAAAATAAAGAATGTTATTAAATGAAATTTAAATTTGATTCTTATTAATAATCATGAAAACATCGTGTTTATTTTGCTTTAAATTTTTCCAAATTACATATTCCAGTGATGCATTGCTTTCTCATTAAAATACCAAACTTAAATATGATAAGAAAAGAACATTTAATAAAAATAATGTTCAGAAGGTGAGATATTAGAGAAAAATTTAAACGAGGCCGATAAACTTTCGAATCATTTTTTTGCGTACCTGATATGTTCAAATTCAAACAGGGTAACCTTGTGAACAGAAATTACCTTGTCCAAAAAATGGGACTTGCAAAAGAAGTCGTCTTTACACTGTGCTGACAATTCAACATTCGTTATATCTTTATGATCAAATTTAGAAAATCAAAAAATTTAAAAGGAAAACAATTAAAAATAATAAAACGTTATCCATAACATAGCCTTTGATCTTCTTTTTTCATTTATAATTTTTTTTCTATGTTTGGAGGTACTGAGTTTCAAATTCCAGTTTTCCGTTTTGATTTTGAGATAACAATTGAAAGAAACAAAATTTAACGTTTCGAATATAAATTTTCCATCTAACTTTTCCATTTAAAGTAATAGTTAAAAATATCATATGACGAAAAGAGAAAATTAAACATTTTTACTGTTCACAGTCATGAGAGTGAAATTATTAGATATATAAATGAATATAACTTATAGGAAATATTTAAAGAACTCCTATATATTAAGATTTATAAATATATCTATATTTTTTTTAACATTTGACAAATTCCAGTATAATTCGTTTGAGAAAAATCCTCATGATATATTTTTTAAAAAATATGTATAAAACAACTTCATTTGTTGAAGTTGTAATATCTTCAACAGCCAAGATTCTCTAATAAAGAAAGAATGTCAAATACTGACTTTCATCTGAAAGATTCATTGAAAAGATTTTCTTCAATGCATTAATCTTTATATTATTATGAACTCGAAACTTTATGGGTAAAAGCTTTTAATATTAATTAAATTTTAAACAGCTAAGCATTGCAATTGTTTCATTGTCAAGTAATATATAATCTCTTAAAAGTGATAGCAAATATCTTTTCCTTGTAAAAGGTGCTAGTTATTTGATATTGTTCTGTTTAACATAAAACCCTATGTAAAAGATAACCAAGAAATAATCTTACATTTCTAACATAATTCCCATTTACGAGTTATGAGAAATTCTTGTGCAATATTAATTTTCGTTTTGCTTTGAAAACGAATTTCATTATTTTAATTTTTATTACGATTAGAAAGATACATAATAATAATGTATTTATTTAAAAAATAATATTATTAAGGGCTAATCAATAGATTTCTATAGCAGTTAATTTTTTATACACTCTAATTCAATAACAAAACTGTTTAATGTTTTGAATCATTCTTAGAAAAACATCCAATTTATTTCTATATTATTATGGTTAAAACTTTTAGATAAAATGAATAAATTAAAAAATTTGAAAGTTAATATGAATTTTTTTTTTTAATCATATAAAGACAATGTAAAAATAATAATATATTTAGCTTTTTAAAAATATATATCAATAAAAACATAAGATGAAGAGATTTAAGATTTTTAAATAATATGAAATACTAAAGAAATAAATTCAAAAATTTATTTCAAATTTAGTATTGTCTTCAAGAAATCGCATGCATTTTCTAATATTTTTCAATTTTCTTTAATTTTTTTTTCTCATCATACATCCATAAGAAAAAGTTTAAATAAATTTGAAAAAAAATTCATTTTAAAATTAAAATAAAATAATAAAAAAGTTTGAAAGAAACTAAGAATGAATATTACGAAGATTACTGCTTGATTATATAGACTGGCACCAGGTCGCATTCTGTGACGTCACTTGAATGCAGCATCTAATCAATATCACCTGGTTGGAGTAAAATTCAAGTATAGGACATTTTACCTTTTAGTTTTCAATGAATAACATTTAATTTTTTTTATATAACATTTTTGGCCAAGAGTTAAAGATATAAAAATAAAAAATAATGTGTCACATTATCAAATTTATTTGCACACAAAAATGTTATAAAATATATATTTATGTATTTATTAAAATTATGATTAACTTAATGATAAAATAAAACTGAAATAATTAAATAAAATGATTTTACTATGAAAAATAATTTGATTTTTAACTTTTATATTTTCCTTTCTAACTGAAGGCAACTGCTAAGAAAATTAGATAATCATAATAATAAGAACTAAGATACTTTTTTGCTACAAATACCTTAAAATCTCAATCTTATTTTCATGTACATTAATTTATTACATGAAAAGCTCAATTGTTGATAAAAGTATGAATTTTCTGCATAACATCTCATTTTATTGAAAAGCAATCATAAGATATTTTGCAAAGTCAGATTTACCTTACCATATTATTATTCTTATCATGAAACTTACTTTTTAAAACTAAGGTGAAAACTTTATTTATCTGTTAATCAGCAAATTAGAATTATCAAAAAAAATTTTTTTTGACATATTGTAAAATTTCTCATCTAATTTAAAAAAATTAGTTTTTACAGAAATTTATTTTAAGTAGTTCTTTTATAATATCTTGAAAAAAATCTATAAGTCACTGAGAAATTACTCACCTGATATAAAAGCATATTATCCCTACTATCTTCAACACTAGTAATTTCAAATGTAGGATGCTGAGGAAAAATAGTTTTTCCTGGATATGATGTACTGCGACGGAATTTCAGTGGTGAAATTTGAACCACTTGATGTTGTTGTGTAAATGCAGGACTTTGTTTTCGATTTCCAGCATTTCCAAAACTACTAACATTTGCTTGCATGTTTGGATTTAAATTTGGAACTGATCTACCTCTATTCCAAGGTGTTAGTCCTGGCATGCCACCTTGATTTTGAGGTGCAGCTGACCATGAAGCATTTTGCTGTGGACTAGACCAGGATGTTGCAGTGTATCCCTTATTTGCCATAAAAACATTGGAGGGATGAGTTTGAATTCGATGAGGCATGTTAGGAGGAAAATTATGTTGTGCTGTAATTGCTCTCCGTTGCTGGGAAGATTGTCCTTGACTTTGGTTTAATGATGGTATTTGAGTTCCTATTTGATTGAATGGGGTATTAGGTTGAAAATTTTGAAAAGTTAATGTCCCATTAACAGTAACACTTTGGGCTGCTAAATTATGAAGCATTCCATCTTCAACTGAACTAGCTGGCCATACTCCAGCTTGTGATACATTTGAAGTGTTAACAACATTCAGATTAGATTCTGATAGATTATATCCTTGTGTTATTTGAAGAGGAAGTGAAACAGTTGACGGAGAATGTTGGATGTGATCATTTTGTTTGCTACTCAAACCAACATTATTGGAAACTTTGACTGAAACACTATCATCTTCCTTGCCTTTTAAGGACTTTTCAATATTTAATTCTGCATTGGTTGAAATTTCCTGCTGGGGTTTCACAGCAGTTTTTTCTATCAAGAGATCATCTTGCATCGCCGAGTGCTGAGGAGAAACTGTGTCCGTCACCGTAGGTGTGGTGCAAAATAAAGAATTATTGGTATTAGGTTGAAATTCAACAGCTGAAATGGGCCCGACACTACTATTTACACTAAATTTAAAATCACCCATTAGATTTTCGTCAATATATTAAAATATTAATCTAGTTTTCCTCCTTCCGAAGCGTTTTGAAAATTTATCGCCACTACACGTCTATCATCGGTTTTCTGCTACTTCAATAATTTCTGGGTTCGATTTATCCAACATGAAGCAGCTAAAATTCCCTACGTTTCAAATATGTTGTCTGAAGTTTGTAAATTAGTGATGATAATATGTTAAGGCTAGATAGGGAATGAATTAGGAATTAAATCATTTAAGTTCACATTTAAAATAGAAAGACATTTATAATAAAATATAAAATTGTCTATGCAGAATTTTGATTTTTAACACTTAATTGACGTAAGATTTATTCAATTTTCGAACACATTTGATTGAGAAACATACTAAGGTCAATCGGGTCTTTATTCCAATAAATATATCAAAGTTCAATATCAGATTATCTTTTAAAAGTTTCATTTTAAAGCTTTGTAAAATGACATTTTATAAAATTGTTATGGTTCGACATGGTGAAAGTGAATGGAATAAAAAAAATTTATTTTGTGGGTGGTATGATTCGGATTTAAGCGAACATGGTAATATCTAATCTGAAAGAATAAAAGTTTTAACTTGAGACTTTATTAGTTAGAGCGCAAAACTTTTTCAGGGAGAGATGAGGCTATTTCTGCTGGAAAAACTTTAAAAAATGCTGGACTACAATTTGATTGCGCCTTTACTTCTGTCCTTACTAGAGCTCAAAAAACATTGCAAGCAATTTTGAAAGAGATAGATCAAACAGATATACCGGTTTATAAAACCTGGCGATTGAACGAAAGACATTATGGTGGTCTGACTGGATTAAATAAAGCAGAAACAGCCGCTAAATATGGAGAAACACAGGTAGTTGCACATTTTCTACAGCATTTCACATTTCCATTAAAGTTAATTAGCATTTCAAAGATTATATAAAATGTTTAAGGTTCAAATTTGGAGACGTAGCTATAATGTTCCACCGCCTCTTATGGAAAAAAGTCATCCATATTTTAATGAAATTATAAATGATTCAAGATTTGCAGACGGCCCAAGCAAAGATGAGTTTCCTTTGTGTGAATCTTTAGAAATGACAATTGCAAGAACATTACCATATTGGAATAATGTTATTGTACCACAACTTAAGGAAGGAAAGAAAATATTAATTGTTGCTCATGGCAACAGCTTAAGAGGAATTGTGAAGCATTTAGATAGTAAGTTTAAAGATTAGCTACAGAATGTGATATTTAAGCTAAATTTAATTTAATTAAAAATAATTAAAATAACAAGAAAATGTTAATATAATTAACATTTTTAATTTTAATTAAAAATGAAAAATAATGAAGCTCCATTAATGTGAATAAGTTGAATTAATCATCTATTATTAATATTATTTATAATATGTATAATTCATTTTACATTTTAAATGTAAATATATGGATTATAGTTCAGTTGAAATTTTGTTAAATGAAGTCAGAGTTTTAATTTTATGTTTTTCATTTACAGATATGTCTGAAGAGTTGATTATGCAACTTAATCTTCCAACAGCTATTCCATTTGAGTATGTTCTTAATGAATCTTTGATTCCAATCACTTCATTAAAATTCCTTGGAGATGAACAGACTGTAAAAAAAGCAATAGAAGCAGTAGCTGCACAAGGAAAAGCAAAATAATTATTATAAAAAAATATGTTAGAAATGAGAGGGAAATATATATTAAATTAATATGTGTTGACTTTTATCTAGATATTACTAGTATTTATAGAATTCATTTTATTCTTTGAACTGTGCTGTTTTATATCTAATCTTGGATAAGAAAGAAATTTTGTAATACACAGTTTGCATTATGTTATAAATATTTTTTAATTTTAAATCTTAAAATAAATTCATCTGATTGCTTAATTGTGGGTACAATATAAATAAATTTTTAAAAGTTTTACATGATAAAATTAATAAAACAATTTTACCTTATTTAAAATGTAGCTAGCTATCCAGTTAAGCAATAAATGTGTCAGTTGCAATTAGGTTAAATTTTATCACAGTGTCTTCTGAAATGTAAATTCAGTGCAGATGTAACTGATATAGAATTATAAATATATATTTAAATGGAATGTTATATTCAAAATTAATTAAGTTAGCAAAGAAAAGAAAAAAACAATTTTAAAACGATATTATATTTAAATGTAATATTTGATTAATATTATGCAGTTAATCATTGAATAAAAAAATTTAAAAAGATATTGTAATAAATTTATGCATTATTGAAATAACTGAAATATTTTTTCTGTCTTATGATAATAATTCCTTTATGATTCTAGACATGAAGAAAAAAATTTTAAATCAATTAAGCAATTTATAAAACATATATCGAATAACTTAATAAAAGAAAATTTCATACAAGTAACATTACTAAAAAAAACCAAAGTATTTTAAAAGTATAATTATGGAAAACCAAAAATTTTGTAGAATAGGTTAATATTTATTTAGCCTACATTTATTATTAGTTTTTCCAATTTTTTGAAGAAACAAACTTACGTAAATTTTGTCGTTTGAACTCAATTCTGAAGATCTGAGATTTTAATGTTAGCCTCAATTATATCAGAATTATAGCTAAGGTAAGTAAAAGTTGCCAAAGGTAACAATTACGTCTATATTTTAAAAATGTGATATATATCAGAACATAAAATGACGGAAATTAGGGTTGCAAAAAAAATTCAGCAATAAGTGAAGTTATATAAATAATTTTTTTAATTTGATCATTCTTTTCATGCCTTTTCTTTGTATAGAATCATAAATAATCACCTCTCACAGATAAGACATTTATCATTAATAATTTAAAATTAATATCATTAACGATATAAGCGTTTGTTTGAAAAATAACTGATATGATTCTTGACAATAGATATAAGAAATCTTCCCTGGAAAGATATTACATCATGTAAGTAAAAAGTTCTTGACATCATAGCAACGAATTTCATACTAATTCTAGTGTTTGAAAAAAATTTGGAAAACTAAAGATTTAACCGCAAAAAGATGCACATATCTACAAGATAGTCTTCCACGATAACAAAGGTTTTGAAAATTCTTTTAAATAAAAATAAGATCAAATTTAAAAATTAAATAAATCCGAAAAATTAATTTTCTCAAAAATGATAGTGATCTATTCATATTTGAGAAAACTGTTTCATGATATCTTGTATTTAAAAAATTCAAATGAGGACAGAGTCCATATGGACTTTGAATTAAAAAATTGCTGTCTGCCAATTTATTTGTAAGCAACACCAAACATGCTGTTGAATTGAATAAATGTGATTCATTTTCAGATAAAATTACCTCCGCTTTAGGAACTGATTTCAAACATTACAAAATTAAATAAAAATTAACAAAATAAGTTTAGGTGTTCTTAACCGTGGCGTCGGAACCGGCCTCGTTTCCCGCTGCAACGTTTTTCGGCTAACCATGGGGGTTGCGGAGTTCTTCCTCTCGACCTAGTCGAGAAGGGTTCGGGCTTCGTGGCTTCCACTTGGGCGGCGTTCCTGATCGTGAAGTGCTATGCATCCCCGAATAAGCCACTCGCATGATTCGAGGAGTTTCTTGACGGCGTGGGCCCTGCATAAGCAGGCAGGCGCGATCGAAGACTCGTCCTCGGGTCCTTCAACGCCAAGTCTCGTGCTTGGGGTTGCCCCAGCGAGCGATCCGTAAGGGGAAGCTTTACTCGAGTGGTCGGAGTTGGGGTTGTGGGTCCTCAACCGCGGTTCGGTACCGACTTGCGTCCGCAGCAACGGTGCGTGGACGTGGGCTTTGTCAGACGTTCTGCGGCCCGCCGCGTGTCGGATTGGCGAGTGATGGATTCCGCGGAGAGTCTTTCCGACCATCGTGTCGGTGGAGTTCCTCCGTGGGAACTCAAACCCAACGGGATTTGACGGAAGGGGGAACGGGAGCGTAGGCCCCAGATGGGCAGTTCGCCGCCTTGATGGGGATGTTCTCATGACCATGACCCAGGCTGGCCTATGGTCCGGTTCCTTATCGGTCTAAGGATCCCTAAAAGGGAGAGGCCTTGCTCTACGGTATACTTCGCGACGCTTGTTATAAAATATCTCGGCCTCTTCGACAGCCGATGGCATTTCAAAGCGCACTTCCGAGTCCGTGGTTCCCCGGGCGGAAGCGGTTGCCGATTGTCTCAGTCGTCTGCTGCCGAACCTCGAGGGGCCTCGGCTCGGGATGCGTCGCATTTACGCCTGGGTGGTCCTCTCTTTTGTAGGGCGCACCCATATGGCATCCAGCCCTGTCTGCCTCCCGCCCTATCAAACTATTGGTGGATAGCGAGCACAGAGGAGTATGCTTGCTTGTCACAAAGAGGTACAGAGGACCATTTCGGGCGTCGCGGCGACGGTCTTGTCGGTAATCCCTCCTGTGGATCTACTGGCGGAGGTCTTTGGGCTTCGTCGGAGCGCCATCGAACCCGGTCCGACCTCCCGTCCCGCGTGAGTCGCCAGACTCTGCGGTCTGCCGTAAAAGTCTGGCACCGAAAGCTGTCGGATGCCGAATTCAGCCGGTGGACCGTGAAAGCGATCCTCCCCGGAGGCACCCCATTCGCTGTGTCACCATATGGGCGAGCATGAGGACCCGGCCCGGCAAACCTTTGCTGTTTTGTCCAGTTTGGGTGAACCAACGCCGGCCCCTGTTTGCGACTGTCAAGGTCGGTGACGACCTTGATCTTCGGATCATGGTGAAGCCTTTTCCGGAGCTAGGTCATGTGGGACTTTTGCCGCCTTCTACGAGTGCGTCATACGCTTTAAGGAGGCGTAACTGCGTACACAGGATGACCCTGAGGCTTGTGAGGAGGTCGGACAATACGGGCCGGGAGCACGCGGAGTAGATGCCTTCTGGATAATTCCGCGTTGCGAAGCCGGGCTCAGTGCACGTGGGTGGGAGTCTGTGTGCGCGGACAATCGAGCCAGAGTCCTAGGCGTCTTCAAGGACGCCGCAAGCAGCCGCGAGGAGGTTAGGGGCCTAATGAACTCAGTACTGGATAGAAGATCCGCAAGGGATCACAGGTCGGAGTTCGTAGGAGCCCCGAGAATGTTCTACCGGGGGATCTTAGTCGGTTCAAATCCGATACTACCCATACAGCCCCAATCATCGAATGGGCGCCGGAAGGTTTCTCCGAAAAAAAAAAGTTCGGTGTTATGTCTTTGGGTCTAGACTTTAATGGTCTTTAAACCTGTTCTCTTATTTTTTTTACAAATGAAGCGCGATTTATGATTAGGGGATGATTTAAAACATTACTCATATAGACAATAAGTTATAGGATACATATATTTTCTTTATTTCACAATTTCTAAATTACATACAGTTTTAAATCCTTTAACAAATGTTATTTTACAAAATGGCGTTTATAATATATTATTTATTCGTAACTATTCGTAAAGAAAAGAAAAATTAGAGCTAAAATGAGCGAATTTTTAAGTCGGATATTTGATTTCAAAATTCTGAATTCCTCATAATTAAGAATATTTATTTTTTGAATTCTATTTATAGTATCTATTAATTTCATATGAATATTAGTAACAAAATAATTGAGTGAATGCAAACTAATCAAACTAAAATGCAAAGGCTTTAAAAAATCAACCTGTTCCAAATATCAGTCGTCAATCAATTGAAACGTACAACCTCAGTCTTCATTGCAAAATCTGTTAAATGATTTGAAACACTTCAATCAATATTAATCCTCGGTAACGAAATTCCTCTTCTGCTTAACCATAACCTGATGAAAATATATAATAAATTAGTATTTTGTCAATTATTAGTTCATTTTCAATAAATTTAAATATTGTACTAAAAATATTTGTAAATATAAGTTTATTGTCATTTTGATTTTGAATTTCTCTTTATTTTCAATACATTAACATTAACTTTATTTAATTTTTCCAAAATGTATTACCCTAACTTAAAAAAAAATTTTAAAAAAGAATTGAAAAAATTTAAGTTATTATGTGATTATGTTTTATTCAAGGGAAATTTGAGTTTTTTTGGCTTATTATATTTTTATTATTGTTCATAATAAAAAAATTTATATTGTACTTATATAATTTTAAAAAAAATTAAGTTACAAATTCGTTAAAACAAATGTCAAATATTAACTTTTTAAACAACAATATACAGTTACTTAAAGCAAATTTAATTTTAAAATTACTGAATCTACCTACACTGATTTTTGCGCTAATTACGTTCATTTCTTACAATTAATAAATTTATGCATAATTATTCGTAATTATAACAAAATTTTCTGGGTATACAATATACTTAATTTTGAAAAATGGAAAAATTCACATATTCAATGGAACATTCATATTTAGAAACAAAGAAAATTTTTTAATAATAATAATTCTGTAAAACTGTCAAAATAAGAGATTCTGTATTCATGTTCAAAGGATTAAACTTCAAAACTTAAAAACAATTTGATGAAAATAAAATTTTTAATAAAATTATAAACTGAAAATAATTTTAGTCCATGATTTATGCAATAATAAAATCTAACATTTCTGAAATAGATGACTTAAACACTTTGATTTTATTAAATTAAATAATTTATAACCATTTTTAAAAAATTTGTTATTTAGACATTTAATTTCAAAACATTAAATTTAACAAGTTTAGAATAATATTAATTAGGAGTATATCTGTATGGAAAGATTTGAAAACTTTTTTTTTTAAATCAAAATTAAATCTACTATAAACAAATATTCAAACTTTACTTGAATCCAAATGAATTAAAGTTTAATAATAAGTCAACTGTAAAAACTAATTTTTATTATTCTAAACTTGACATGTTTTTAATCCAATGAAAAACAAAATAACCATCCTCACCCTTATTATACTATAATCTAATAAAAGTGAAGAACACTTCAATTTTATAAAATTTCTTTATACTATTGTAGTAGTGATTAATACTTTTAATTTAGCAAAAATTTTTACAATCAGGTTTTTAATCAAATTTTTTAAAATGATATTGTCAATAAAATCTTACCCAATTCCAGTTCCTAGAAGAAGCGAAATGACATTTGTGATGAAAAGAGTATATATTACTTCTTTAGAAAATAAACTATTTTTACCCACTTTTGCATGACGGATACTATAAGTTTTCCTTTTAGGATGTTTGAATTTCCAATCCCTGAAAAATAATTTCACAAATTTAATTATTTAAAATAAATTGCTAGTCATGATTTAAAAATATATTTATCATATACAAAATAAATATACAATCAATACAAAAAATAAATTTATTCATATATGTATATATAACATATATTCAATACAAAAAAAATATATTTAGCATAGGTAGTAATTAATTTTATTAAAATCATTTTACATTCAGTTTCATCAAAAGTGTGCAAAATATATTTGGATTTTAATTCAAATGGCATGAGTACTAAAACAAAGCCTATGCATAAAATAACTTGAATATATTATGTTGAAAGTCAGAAATTAAAACTATAGATAAAGAGAATATTAATCACCCCTCATTATGAATATGATATTGCAAAAGCAGTAAGGACTTTTTAATTATTAAACAAGTTAAAGCATGATAAAAATGTATTCAAATCAAAATAAACAATCATTGTTGTTTGTATTATTGTAATAATTAATTACATTCTTGTTTTCAATTTATTTCTAATGAAAAACTTTTTTGTTTGAAAATGTTCTATTAAGCAAAAAATTGAAAAAGAATAAACTAAAAATTAAAAACTTTAGAAATAATAAACTAATTATGTAGTTCTAACATACTTTGGAGGAGCTTGATCTGGCCTACTACTCCAGTCCCATATCCAATCCAAACCTTCCTGAAAATAATATTCATACAATTTTTCTGTTACAAAATACATAAGATGATTTACAAAATTTATTTTTCAAAAATAATTGTTATGTAAATAAAAAAAATATATAATTTAAAACATTAATAATATAATGTATTATTTTTAATGTGAGAATAATGGTTAAACATCTTTCATTATCGCTATTGTGAGACCAGATAAGAATTGTTAAAAATTCTTTAAATTTAATTCAAGATTGAAAAATCCTATTGCTGAAAAATCCTAAGTATTAAAAAAATTTATTTAAATCAAATTTTAATCAATCTGTTCCTTGAATTGCTGTTATTAATTAATTATATTCTGGTTTTCAATTTATTTCTAATCTAATATAAAAAAAATATCTTTAAAATATAATCATAATCAAACAATAATTGTTAATTTGAAAATGAATTAGAATTACCTTGTGCGAATAGTTTATGTATACACCTTTCAGTTCATCTTCATTATTTAATTCTGTGTTCGGGCTATTTGGTGGTGATTTAGGACTGGAAATAAAGAAATGTTCGTGTGTAAAATATAAATGTACTAAGATAGTTAAATAAAACGGAAATAATAGAAATATATTCTTGCAAGTGTCAGAGAAATCTCAAAATTTAAAAATAATTAAAATATTATTCAAGATATAAAATAAAAAAAAAAGTCATTTTGAAAAATCAAAAAATCTAGTTACGCGTTTATATTATGGAACTATGTCAAAAAATATATGTTTTTATAGCAGTACTAAATTAAAAATTTTATTTTCAGGTTTTCTTTTATTTTCGGATTTCGCAATACATTATTTAGACATTTATTTAAATTCAGAGATTGCTTGAATTTGTTTCAAGAATCATCAGTCATTTGAGATAACTCGGTAGCATGTGATGGATAATGTTTGGCAGTTAACATATAAATAACAACTATTTTTAAAATATTTGGTTAATATCATATAGCCAAATTTGTTATAAATTTTTATCTTTTAAATTAAAATTAATTTACCTATCTCTTGGAGTATCTCTTCTTGAAGATGCCAATGATACTCTAGCGGATGACTGATTACTTTCACGCTGAGCCTCTCTTAGCAATCTTAAATACTCTTCATTTGACGTGAAAGGTAGGGGAGTAACCCGATCGGGACTTGCACAATTACCAGCTCCGCTATTTAATTCGACCCATGATTCTACGAATTTAAAAAAAATTAGGAAAGTTAAGATTTTAAACATTTTAAACAAGTAAATTTCTTTCACTGCGTATATTTAAACGCGATTGTTATCTATAAATTCCAAGAATACCTAATTTAAAAAATTATAATTCGCATTAATAATAACCTTATATCAATTTCGCGAAACTTTTAAAATATCAACAGGACAGTGATATTTTAATTTTCAAGGTGAGTTTGAAATTATGAATCTGCAAAAGATATATTAATAGTTCTATAAAATGAAAACTATTTTCATTTAATATCAAATATTTTTAATGAATTAAAAACTCTTGAATGTAAAACATAAAAGTAAAATCTGATTATAGGAGAAAAAAGCAGATAATTTAGCAAATTCATTTGTTGAAAAGGAAAAAATATGTAAAATATAATAATGATAAAAATATAATCTAAAGTGTTTGTTTTGTTGTTATTAACATTTAAGTTGTCATATAGAATCATTTTGTATTGTCAAAAAGAATCATTTTGTATTTCTTTTCAGAAATACAAAAACTAAGTATGAACTGTCACAATTAACTCATGAATCTTGCTACATGACTTGAACTTCCTCTCATATCAATAAGCTAGCCAAAATTTAATTACAAAGATAATATGCCATTAAGATGCATACATATTTCATACATTAAATTAGTTATTAACATAACTTTAGCTTCCATGTAATAGAACTAAATTATAAAATCACATTTACAAACAAATATTTCCCAGGAAAATGTTTAAATTGTTTTTTATTGTCCATGTTTAATTGTTATGTCCAAGCAATGGAAACAAAGTTCGTTTTTTCCTCTTACACATAAATTTGAAGTTATATAAAATATATATATTGAAAGGATTTACCAAATATTCAAAAAACTAATAGAAAAAAGATTAGTTTAAAAAACTGTTTGAACCTTGATATATAATTTTAAAATATCTTCTTGCTTCAGTTTGGTTTTTCAAGAAAATACTTCTTTGTCACGTAATAATAAATAACGTAATATCACTTATCACATGGATATTTAGTCCAAACTTGTTTAAACTGAAAAAATTTCCAAATAAATAAAACCCAATAACAATCTTAGAGCCCGCGTAGAATTATTTATAATTGCGCTTTCATAATCATTATTCGTGAAATTTTTAATATCAGGATAAAATGGAATCAGTACTGGCGTACGTGATCGAATACATGACAAATGAATAAACTTGAAAAACCATCTTACCTCCCAAACCTTCTTCTATTAATTTTCCAGATTTCGGTGAAATACTCATCTTTTTTCCTTTTCTAATTACAGTTCATACAAAAAAAATATATTATTATATAAATGAGCTAAAATATAAATTATAACTCAAACAATGGAATTTTAATATGAAACTGCGACGTTTCGTTTGTTTATAGAAAACGTCAACAACAAAGAACGTCACAGAATTTTTATCCAATGGCAAATCATCATTGAGGCAAATCAAATGATATTCTGAATGCCTATAAATATAATATTTCCATTTCATTAGTGATGAATTTATGAAGATTTTTCATCTTTATACTGAAGCTTTTAAAATTCAAACTCATATCTTTTAAGTTAATTATTAAATTGATTTAAAGAATTTAAAGTTTTAAGAGCTAAAATAGTATTAAATAGTACCCAATGTGACCAATTGGTAGCAGCACTTAATGTGTTTTTCTAGCAACTGACGGTATTTTTGGAATTTTAAAGAAAATATTATTTTTCATGTTAAAAATATAATTTTTGTCTCAGTAATAAAAGGGTTTCCTGCTAAATATCAAGAGCTTTGTAAGTAGAAAAAGAATTATTGAAAATGTGCATGTCTTTGTTGTTTTAATAACATAACATATTTTGATTTGTTAACAAAGAAATTTATGAAAATGCAAAGTTATTATTAGCATTTTTACTTAAATTGAGTAAAAGCATATAAAAAGTTTATTTTACATTTATAAAAATTAGAATAATAAATATTATGATTTTCATATTTATGTAATTAAAAATTTTGATACATTTAAATGAACGCTGAAGTGACCGAGTTCGTGACCTCTTCTTTGTAAATGGATTTTTCAAGTTAAGGCAAGCTTAGTCCTTGAATGGCTGCGATATCAAAATTTTATGTTAATGTCCTCTTTTAATTATTCTATAATTTTATTAATGAAGTAATATATATTATAATAATAGAATATTAGCTTATAATATTATTATATTACATTAATACATAACTTAATACATTATGTATTTATATGAATTTTATATTATGTATCAATTATTGTAAATACAACTTTTTAACTATAAACTTGATTTAAATTTCATCAGTATAAATGTAACTATTTATCCAAATATTTAATACACTTAGAACATATTTATAAATAAATAAATCTAATCAATTTAAAATTTATCATTTCATTAAAAATGATATTTTTATATATTTTAGGTATGTAATGAAAATGAAGATTCCAAGTAGTGGAAGTTTGGGTAATGGTTATTATAACCATGATGTTAGTATTATATCATACCTCTCAGACTCTGAGACAAGTGATGATATTGATTCTCCAACTTTAGATGGAGACTTCTCAGAATATATGTGGATGGAAAATGAAGAAGAATTTGACCAGCAAGTTATGAAACAACTTGAAGAAGAAGCTTTGATGGAGCAATGCATTGAAGCAATGTTGGAAGAGGAGCATGAAGTTTATAATAATATTCAAAACCCAGTTACAAATACCTTACTTCCAAATGTACCAGTCAGTTGTCAGACTTGGAGTAATGATGATTTCAGTGGTACAAATATTGTTCAGACAATGGGAAGTCTTTGTTTGTCAGATGCTGATTTAGCAAAACAGGTAATATTTAAAACATATAGGTGAACTATGGTTTGTAGGTTTTTATGAAGATTGCAACTTCAGTTTAAAATTCTATATTAAGAAAATCAATTACTAAGCAACTTTCATAATACTTATATAAAATTCTCACTTTGTAATAATAAATTTTACATTATAATCAAATTATTTTAATTAATCAAAATAACATTATTTAGTGAAATAAATTATACATTGAAGACTTCATAAAGATTAAAGTTGAACCAAAAAGTATGTACATTTCTTGAAAATTATGAAAAATAAAACACCTGATATATTGTTTATCAGAAAAAATTAATATGTAGTTTTTTCACTCAAAACCCAATTGACATTTATAGTGGTACCATCAACAATTAAAAAAAGGAACATTATAAATGTTTTGGGAAAAGCAAATATTACATTTCAGTGTATAATTTTTATTTTAAGTGAAACTTGAAATTAGATTATTGCTTAAAAAGTTTTCATAAATGCATCAAAACAAATAAAACTTAAAAATTTCTAGGTTCTTTAAAAAATAAAAGAATTTAGAATATTAGTTTTTGCCTTTTTTTTCAGAGTACTTTGAATCCTAATGCAACAGAATTTGTACCAAGACAACGAACTGCACAGGCTGTTACAATTGAAAGCAAAGTTTAATGAATAGTATACACATTGTTGCATTTTCAGATGTGATTTGTCTGTACTGGTAGCAGCAATCTGGATGATCTCACTTTTTTTCTTAATAGGAAATATATGCATATATTATATATAAATTTGATATATGTTATATGTATGTATTTATCATATTCTTGTAATTAAAATAATACTATTAGATTAGATTTAAATTTAAAGGACTACATTTAAGAAAAGAACAGGAAAACAATCCAAATTTGCAAAAAGTAGACAACCTTATTAATAAATAATGTTATTCTTAACACTTGAGAATCATAATGTCAACCTTACCTGTTGCCATACAATAGACTCTCTAGGTTTTATAAGTATGTAGGAATCATAAATAAATACATTTGTTTATATTAAGTCTTTCAGATAATCTTTAGGAAATGGGATACCTAGGAACTATCACTGAAAATATTTGAATCTTGTAATTTAACTTTTAGAAATTTTAAAAGCTTGATGTATTATTTAAATATTTTTGACATTTAAAAAGTATAATGTATTTCACAATTATGAGAAAAACTTTTTTAACGTATTTATTAAAAAAGTCATTTGAATCTCTTATTTTCATGCATAATAAATTTGTTTTATTAAAAGGCATACCTTTAAAAGATAATTTTTTATAGTTTCCTAATAGGAAAAGCTTTAAGAAAAATTTAAGTGACCTGGGTAAAAAATATTCATTTAATGACAAAATTGTAACGCTAACGGTTATGTAATATCATTATATTTGGTTGTGATTCTTTTTAATCCCATTCGTTTGAAAGACTAATTAATAATTCTGAAGCGGGTGATGGAATTTATATCTTTTTCTTATAGTATAAGCAGTAGTGGCTTTTGAAGATGATTTTAAATTGATTATTTCGGTCGTGTATTTTTTAAGGTTTACTGGAAATATAATTTGTTTATTCTGGCACAACAAGAATGCCTATTATTCTTTTTAATTATTAGAAGTGAAAAATAAAGGACTGATAATGTCATTTTTAGTTACTTAAATAATAAGTTTAGATGATTCATTTTTATGCATAAATTTATTTAAAAAATCACTGCATTTAAATTTTTAATTGTACCAAAATATTTCCACTTCTTAAATTTTTATTTATATATTTATATATATATATTATTTTTTAGTATAAAGATATTGACGTTTTGATTTTTTTTTCAATTGGTTTTAATCTTTATTTTCGTGCTAGTGCGAACCCTCTAAGTATTTCAAATCTGTAGCTCTTAAATCCTAGTGTTAAGAATTAAATCTTAATACAGACATGAATGTCTCATAGTAGTGGTTTTATTCATTGAATTCTAAATTTACATATCGCTTTAAAGAACTGTAATATTTTTGATTATGAAATAGAAAAAGGAGATAAATAGAAAGCGGTACATTTTTGTATGTACTTGTACAGCGGTATATTTTGTATATGTAACTTCGCTATGTATAGAGAAAAATATACATTTCGGAGTGATTCGGGACCGTGGTGTTAACATAAAATTTCAATTTAATTGCTGCACATTATTCATAATTGTCATCACAAAAATGCTTATCTTCTAAAGCAAACGAATATAATTGAAATTATAATATATATATTGATGTTATGAATTATATACAATTGAAATTATATGAATTAATTAAGCTTTTTTTAATCTGCTCTTTTTTTGTGTTGGTAATGACTGACACTGAAAATGGCATGATCTAACAAATTATATGTGCAGCTTCAGTCAAAATATCATAACAGTATAAATCCTCACTCTTCATTTTATATTAGTTAGACTATATAATTTTTAGAGAAAAAGATAATTCAACATCCAATAAGATTAAAGTAGATCCATTTACAAGTTAAGATTTTTCTCATTTACAGGTAAGGATGAAAATGTTTTGCATGAGACCAGTAATATCTAGATTTAGGCAATCATTAAAAATTAGAACATTAAAAGTACAGTTTAAAGGTATATTAAAGTACAATTGATATGGTTTTAAAATATGAAACACCTCACTGAAATTATCTATAGCTTTTCAAAGAGCACTCTTTTTTAATCATCAAATTAAGTTATTTTGATAAAATCAATTAAAGATGTACAAAACTGTCTATAATACATAATCGAAATAAATAGAAAGAATTGGTTCAAAACAATACTATGGTCCATAAATCATTACAAATAACAAATTGATATGATGACATGGTAATAGAAGAAATCTTCAATAATTTGACATATTTTCTGAAAATTAAAACTGGCTAGAAATATTTTTTTTTTTCATTTATTGCAGCTTTCAGAAATCATATTGCTGAACTATAAATCCCTACTTATATAATAAATGATGAGCTTTAGTAATAAATTTTAATAAAATAAATTAATAAGTTTAAAAAATCGGATTCTATAAAATTTATCAATCATTTACATTTACATCATTCATTATAGAAAAAATATAAATGAAATATTTTATCGATATTTATTTTAAATAAATCTAGTAAATTAATTTATTTAAATAAGGAGATAAAAAATTTAATCTTTTAAAATTCATATTTTTTTATCAAAAATTAATTGAACATAAACTATAAATTTGAAATTATGATAAAAGCAAAAATACCGCAAAGAGAAAATGAATATTCATAATCAGTTAACTTATAAAATATTGATTACTCATTAATGTTGATGCTATTTAAAAATTATAATTAATATTTTCTGAAACATTTTTCTTATTGCATGAATTTTAAAATGTAATTTCAAATTGAAGAAATGGAATTGTTATTAAATAATAATATATGAACAGGAGTTAATAATATATAGACTATCATATAATGATTAAAAAAATAAATTAAAAAAAATGTACAAAAATTTCCTAAAGCAAATAAAATATAATTTTATCATGATCTAATTTTATTTAACTTTAATTTATATATATTTTCCTAATTAAAGAACATTTTACGAATTAAAATTTTATATTTATGTGAATTTTATAAATTATGAAATAAATATTTATGAGAGAAATTTTGCAACTTTTAGATTCATATGGTTATATACATTGAACATTGTATTAAAAATAATATATTTACAAATATTTTAAAACCTAAAACTGTTAGCTTAATAAAAAATGTCCAATACTAATTTCCAAATGAAAACCTAAATTATTTCTTTAGAAATCAGTATCAGTGCATCTAATAAATTTTTGATAAAATCTAACATTCATTTATTTAAATTAAATTTAAGCTTCACAGTTGATCTTCATTTAGAAATTTAATTTTCAATTCCAATTAATATAAATTACTGTAATACACTTCTAATGTTTAAATTATAAGAAAAGTTTAACATAAAGTATAAAAGTCTTTTAATTTAAATATATGGACGTGGATCAGTAAATTTTGCAGTCAGAATATAAAAGATTGTAGGCAGTGGTACTAGTGCTAACATTTTTGAGTCAGAAGACCATTGAAATGAGAAACTGTTTAGTTCAATTGCAGAAATAATGCCATATGCAAGAAAAATCCAGTGAGAAAGTAATATGAATGAATTTCTTGTATCTGCAAGAGTATTGACAACTAGAGCTATCATGGATTGATCAATTCTATTTGCAAAATGGACAGCACTTGATATTAAGGTGACTATTATTATTAAGTATGGAAATGAGTAATCTGAAAAATAAAAATTAATATATAAATTTAAATTTTCAAAGGAGTTATACAATAAACATTAAGTTGTATCTAGATTACAAACAGATATAAAGAAACAATAATACCATTTTGTTTTTCAATCCTAGAATCTATTATTTTAGTCTACATATAGGCTTTGTGTTATCTTGTATCTTATTAATATAATTATTTCCAGAACAATAATGCTTAACTAATATTCATAAAACATTTCATCTTATTGATTGCTGATAGTGAATAAATACTTATTAATTTTAGCATATTCTATTCAAGGTAAAAAACACTAATAATTGATAAAATACAATAACAATAAGTAACATGAATATTGAAAGAATAAAAATCATTATCAATAATGCAAAAAATAATTAATTTTAATTAAGAAAGGACAAATGTGTAAAAATAATATTCAGTATATAACAAAATTGACTTTTTTTAGTAAAATATTTTTTCAATAAATAAATATTCATACTTTATTTCCTATATTTTATTAAACTAATATTTTTATCAAATATATATCTGAAAAAATTAAAATTGAGAAAATAAAATACTTACAAATAATTCCTCCAAAAATTGCTTGAATAAAAGCTAAAAGTGGATAAAAATGCAATGCTGCATATAATGACCATTTTCCAATAAGATTGTTGATAAAACCCAATCTGATAATAAGCATCAAAACTGTTGCTACTGCATAAAATATGAAAACCATGCTGTAACTAAAATTACATTGTAATTAGTAACCATTATCAGTAATGAATTTTGTAAATTTTTTCATTCTCAAAACATTAACTTAGCACTATATTACTAAAATAAATTTAATAATTTAATTTTGTATTGTGAAATTTAATAAATATTTATAGTGTGATACAAGCCAAATTATTTATTGAGCAAATATTTTAGCCCTATTAAATCCCAGGAAATTATAAGATAATTTAGTTATCAGAATAACTTACAGAGGATAAACTGCTTCTTGTGTACACATCAATACTTTTTCATAGTTTGGATTAGGATTATGAAACAGTGTATACCAGTCTGATAAAAAATTAATCTTGCAAGATCTAATGCTCCATGTACCAAATGGTTCCACCAACAATAATGTTGCTACTGCAGCTATAAAAACTTCAAAAAATGCTGATACATAAACATAAAAAGCTGCCTTGGAAAAACTGGAAAAATTTTACGAATAGCAAAGTAAAAAATTTATTACAATTTTGAAATAAAAAATTTAGAGTTTGAAATTCTTACTTTTTGCGTGAACAAATGTCAATGTAAAACCAATGCAGTACTAAAACCTCCAACAAAATGAATACCAAATAAAGCCAATCATAAAATTCTGGACTATCTTGGCATGGAATGCAATGGGAGGAATTAGTTTTATAACCCCTGGGACAAGCCCCGCATTCACTCCAGTTACCATTATCTAATAAGGTGCGTCCACAATAGAGCCCAGGACAATGCATTATTTTATTTTTATTGTGACCCGCACAATTCTCGCGGTCTAAATTAAAAAGCAATTATTCACAATTTTGATTTCATGTTCTTGCTAAAATCACTTCCAATATTTGAGATTAATTCATTCTGTTGTAATATTAAAAAATTTTGGAAGATGAACTTTTGAATAAATCCCATTATGATTCGGATGTAAACTGAGATCCAAGCTTTGCGAATCAAAATGTCTATGGTTTTTAGTCATTTTTTCAAAGTAGTTTTATAACTAATTCAGCTGCTGTACACAATTTTTAATGTTTTTTATTACAGTTGAAACTCACAAAACTTCTGAATCAGCTTGAATTTGTGACTGGAAAAAATATTATCGTTCATAAATTGTTCTTTAGAAATTTAATTTTATATAAATTTGTAGCGATAAAAAATTTGAATATAATAAATCTCCCGGTAATCAAATTATTGTATTTTGCCTAATCCATTTTTTAATTAAAAATGCTTTACTAAATATTTTCATATGCGAAATCCTATCCAAGAAAAATTTTTACTAACCTTTACTCTTTAAATTATTTATTGAAGTTTACTAGCTATTTAATGCAAAGTTTTATTTATTAGAAAAATCTTATTTTTATTTTAAAAGTTATTAAACTAAGATCAAAGAAATCTACTACATTATTTTTTCAAACACAATTTAATTATTAATATAAATTGTTTATTATTTTCAATTACTACTATTTTCTTTTCTTAGCTTAATCAATTCTGCTGTTACGGCAAGGTGTCAAAACAAAAAAATTGGCTATTAAGGCTGTCAATATTCAGCATATATTATGATATGTAATCTGCATTGAAATTGTTCATTTAATAACTACTCTGAAATAGCACTAAAGGAAGACTTTCTGAAATTATTTTTTATGCTAATTAATAATAAATCATATAAAAACCTAGAAATTAGGTCCTTCGAATTAAAACATTTTAATGAATATTATTTCAAATATTTTTCATTTTATTTGTATTCAAGAATTATTATCTGTACTTTTGTAACGGAAGTCTTGGTTTGTATATATACCTCGTAAATAAAAAATATAAATATGATTTGATAATATAATTCATTTTAAAATGAATAATTAAATTAGATTTTACATAATTATATAATCTGTATATTCTCAATAATTATTATAGTACGAAAGCAAAGTATTACAAATTTAAAATGCAAAAAATAATGTACAGAAAAACATTCACTGCACATTTTTTAAAAATAGAATAGTTAGAAAATATAGAATCAATATGCGCTAATAGTAAGACCAAGATGTTGGTAAAAAAAACCTGTAAAGCAGCAGAAACGGAAGAAAGCATCCCAGAAAGATAAAATTTTAACTATATATGTGAGGAAAACCATTCATCTGAATGATGAAATCAAGAAAAATTAATATAAATTAGTTTCGATAGCATAATTGCTTACGTATGACCCTAGAGGCGAAAGAATGAAAAAACTTTTTCATAGATTACGTATCCCTTCTACTGAGAAACAATTAGTCGTGATCTCTTCACAGTCCGCTGAATCTCTGTCAGACATCAGATGTAATAGAAATCAAAATGCAAATCGATAAGTATAGATAGTAAATTTGCAGATGCGATTGAGCCTCGCATAAGAATTCCACGAATAAAAATTTCTCAGAGCGGCCTCGATGATAGCTATTCCGCGGAAATGGCGGCATTCGGGATCATGACAGGAATTAGTAATTGAGCAAAGCGAATGGCAAGATGCAGAAGAAATGCATTTAGGATTTAAGATCCTCGAATTTCATTGTCAAACATATAACGAAAAAGTCGAAGAGAAACAGTGAGTCATACAATATGATGTCAATTTATATTACGTAATCGATGGCTGAACTTGCCAGTTTATTAGTAGCCTTTTGCAGATGTATGATCAAATACAAATTTTTTCTTCTGTAGAGCAAAATTCGGTGACAGTTGTTCACAATATTAATCTCTGAATTCAGATAATCAATCGTAATAGATAATAGCTAAGGAACAACATGGTCATCCTTGGTATGGATATAAGAAAGATGAGATAACACGAAAGCTATTATTCAAGATAATGTTAAGAATTTTAATGCATTCGACGAATATTGACACAATTAAGGCAGCTGCTTGTGGGTCAATAGAATATTACTGGAAGACGAGACTGTTGTCTCCTAATCTTTAGCTCTCCCGTCTTGGGCCTCAATCGGATAGTGATCGAGAATGGTTTTCGTCAACGCTGTGATAATAGAATTAGAAGATATCTAGAAAAACAATTTTATCGGTCTAATTTGTATAAAAACGCTGTTGCCAAAATCCGTAAGAAAAGGTCTTCAATGAAAAACTTCCAGAAGATAACGAAAATGGATTTCCGCACACAGCCTCTTTGACTTTTGATTTGAAATTTGAAAGTTGGACGTTAGCAGTAGTGACAATACTACATTGAGAAATTAAGAAAATCGCTAAATTAATAAAGTTAAATGTTTATTCATGTTCAAACTTCGACAAGAAATCGATTAGGTAATCTTCTTAATAATGTTTTATCGAAAATTTGCGTTTACATTCACTTTCAATTTGCAGAATAAG
This sequence comes from Ricinus marginatus, assembly GCA_028565995.1. Classification (NCBI taxonomy): domain Eukaryota; kingdom Metazoa; phylum Arthropoda; class Insecta; order Psocodea; family Ricinidae; genus Ricinus; species Ricinus marginatus. Next base: position 55,940 of record JAOWBB010008350.1, on the reverse strand, counting down.
TAAATCTATAAGTATGTGCCTGTGACGGTCTTTTATAACTTATATTAACCAATTTATCATCAGAACTTCAAACACGAGAAATTCATAAGTTCTAATTTTCAGAAATTTGGAAAGAAATCTACATATTTTTTGTACCTTGTATTATTCAGTTTATATATATCTATTTTATATTAATTATATATATTTATATATAATTAATCATATATATATTTATATATAATTAATATGTATAATATATATAATTAATTATATATATAAAATATATTACATATATATAGAATAATTATATTTGTAAATATGCATAAATCTCTTCCATGGTCTCGGGGCTATATTCTTACAAGATTATGAAAAAAAAGGGCGATACGTTTCTCTTTCCCGTAATAGAATAGAGTGAAAAAAATACGCCCTAAAACCCTTAATGAAACAGTAGCAGTAAATCAAGTAAATATACTTAGGAATGATACTAATAAATAAATATATTCAGAATATATCAGGAAGATATTTTTAACATTACATTATGTTTATAGTTAAAATTAGAAATAACTTTAATCTTATGAATTTCATTTATATTTTAATTTTTGAATGATATCAATATGGAGAAAATTCTCAATCTGATTTTCTTATTTTATTCAAGTTTTATAAAACTCTATAATTTTAAAAAGCAAGCATTTCATTTTTATCGTTGATTTCTAAACAAAGGTGACGCGAAACGCTGAATGGCGAATGAATAATATTTAACAGATTAGCTAGAGCTGTAGAACAAAATGAGGAGACTTCAAGATCACAATCATTTATTCCTTTAGTTATTAATCGAAAAGCCCAAAAAATAGGCGAAGGCCATGAAGGACACGGATAATTCACTAAAATCATAAGAAGGTTGTACAGTTCGTATCTACATTTTGATGAAGAGAACGGTCCTTTTAGTTCACTACTCAGTGACAAACTTTGAACCTTCATAATGTGTCTAACAATGCTCTCTTGTAAAATCTGAAAAGAATATAAATGAAATTAGACACTGGTTTTCTTTTTGCGCCATAATTCAACGTTTAAAACCTAATAAATACAATTTTTATTATTATAAATATTAATTTATAGGGATAGACACTTATAGTTAATCTAGTAATTATAATTATTATAATTATATATATAAGTATAATATATATATAAGTACTTATATTTATATTATATACTTATAAATATATTTATTATATATTATATTTATATATAATTATATTATTACTTATAATTATATTATATACTTATATTATATATTATATACTTATAATAAATATAAGTAATTATAGTAATGTCGATCATGTCATATACTAATCTATCTTAACTGCATACTTCATTCAACTAATGATACTTTATTAACATGAAACGAATTTGCGTATCTTTAAATTTCACGTTTTCTTTAAAAATATTTACAAATATTCTAAAAGCTGCGTATGCGATTACAGAAATAAAAATTTTAAAAGACCTTCTGCTGATCTGGTTTTAAAAAGCAATTAAATTTCATTAAATAATTCTCAAGAACTTTGAGTGCAGCATAACATAGTTCTTCATTCATTGCATAATTTTGATGAGCATCCGATTTAAAATCATAATTACTTTTCATATTAATATCTGAAATTAAAAAAACAAATTGTGATATACTGATTTCTTGGTTTTTTGCAAGAAAAAATCATATTTAAGAAATTAAGACTATTTTTGATAAAAAAAAATAAAAATTTTAAAAATATATATCAAAAATTTTTATGCAAGACGAAAAAAATTATTTAAATAAATTTATGTATCACATTCTACCTTTTAGCGTGACGGATTGCTCTTTTATAAACATATCCTTTAGAACTGCCGTCAAAAATACTTTTGAAAATGACTCAACATAAGCAGAGTTTCTTCCGACTATAAGCCAATTTCTCATCGTATCATAAGCTGAAATTCGTAAATGTAGATAAACGGTGCTTTTATAATCTGAGGAAGATTGATCCATTGTTTGAAGAGTCTGTCTTATTAATTTACTAATCAGGCGTGAATAGGGCAAAAGATGGGTCTTACAACATACTATTAAGGCGTTCAGTAGAGAATAAGCGACAATGTGAAATCGTGGCAACTGTTCTAAAATTCTCAATACTAGAGTTGAATCACTTCTTCCAACAGTTTTGGAATTAACGTTTAAGCATCGACAAATGAGTTCAAATATTTTTTCTGGAATTATCGTTTTTGCGACTGGATATTTGCACCTGTCAATTATAAAAAACAAAATTATTTAAAAACTGATTTTCATTTTAAAAAATATTATAATTCATATTTAAAAAATTCCTATATTTTTCAACATAATTTTAAAACAATAGGCTAATAACTCAATCAGAGAATCTGTGAAAAGCTTATGATCTAAAATATCAAGTTTGACTTAAATAAAGATTTTAATATAAAACAAATTGTTTTGATTTCACTATAAAGTAAAAAAAATTTCAGGAACTAAAAATTATTTTTCAATAATTTTAACAGAATTTTCATTAAATTTTCCTAAATAAACTGAATATATTTAATTAATTTTGAAGATTTGTTGCTAATAATCTACTAAATAAATAAATAAGACTTCAAAATAAAACAATAGTTAATAATTATTATTACTTACAAAAGCATAAACCGAAGTACACTACAATAATTATAAAACAATATGTATAAATATTTTTCATCAATAAATTCTGCGCTGCAATATTTTTCGTAAGAGTCATCTTCATATACCTTTAAGCAGAAAAAAATGAATATAACAGATTTTCGAATTTTCCGAATTTCACGATTTAATTAATTGAATACCTGTAATTCGATAATATCTGCAAATAAGTCATGAAGTATTGAATGACAAATGTTCAAAATATTTTCAAACTGATCTTTCCAGTTATTTTTATAATTAATTCCATTATTACCAGATTCACCAAGACAAGGAAGATATGCGTAGATGCGAGCAATAGTAGACGATATAACAACACTTTTTTGTATTTCTTTTGTTAAATGCTGCTTAATATTGCCCTAGGAAATGTTATAACATATATATTACTGCCGATGATTATGATATGATGAAACATTCATGACTGAACTCATTAGTATCAAATTATTTGTTAATATTCTTGGAAATTAATAAAATTTTTTTGAAAAATTAAATTAAAAAAGCAGTATTTATAGTTTTTATTTAATAACATGGTAATATAAAATTTAATAATTGTTTTAAATCAATATATAAATCGTTAAGTCTGAAAACTGGTTTAATTGTACATTTCGGTAAAAATAAAACATTTCTTTTAAAAAGTTAAAATGACTAAAAGCAAATAATATAAATTCAAAAAATGAATGTTAGAAGGTATCAGAATCGTAAATAAATGGGCCTCTGGAAATCCATATACTTCTTGTTTAGGTGTATGGCCCATCTGAACAGAAGTTTCTTGGAAGCTAAATATTAAAATTGATTGATTCTTTAAATAAATGCTAACATTTTCAATATAACAAAATTACTATTAACAACAAAAAGGTTTTGAAATTATCATTATCTTACCTGATGTGCACTACAAGAGCCTTTATAAAATAAGAAGCAAGTCTCAATACATTTCCAACTTTTTTCAAAATGGATGAAACTGTTAAAAAATTTTCCAAAAAACCGAGAACTTAAAAAATATGAAATAGATTTATTGATTTCTCCATATTTTGTTGATTCCAAAATTAAAAGATCTAAAAAAATAAGCTACTTTTTTAATATTTTTATTTTTTGAAAATTGTTATTTTCTTTCTACAACATAAATCATTATTCAAATGAATGAATTTTAATGAATTAAAATCTAAGATAAAATTAACAATAAGCTTTAAAGATCTGATTTTAATTAATTTAATTTTACTGATTTATTTGGTATTATCCTATAAACAATAATTTTAAAGAAATTCAAATAAAAGTGTAAAAGTTAAGAAAAATTATTGTATTATAATTAAGGATATTAATATGTAATACATACTTAAAACATCAAGGGAAAGACAAGTACTGTCATTGGAATTATCAACTTTACAACACCATTGCATCCAATTCAGATAATTTTCAATAAAATCTTCCTTACTGCAAACAGGTATTAACTGAATCAGTAATTGGCATGCTATCTTACTGGAACTACTAGTAGTCAAAAGCTTATTAATTTCTTTGATTGTAACTGATTTTTCTTCAGTTAAAGCCTGAATAATAATAATAATAATAATAATAATAATAATAATAACAATAATGATGATGATTGATGATTATGTCATGTTGCATAAAAACATTAAAAAATGTATATAAATAATTTAAATAAATAATTGTAAAACTTGAAATAATAACAGTTGACAATTTTTTAAAGTAAAAATATGTATTTAATAATAAAGCATGATTTTCAAATATGGGAAAAATAATTTTACAATCGAAGCTGAAAGTAATTAACTTAAAAGAAAAAATATCATTTATAAATCATTAAAAATCAATTAATAATATTACTAAATAGGAAATTTAAATGTTAATTACATATCCTTACCTCATTGGTATTTGAAGTTCCGCATGAAAAATCCATAATTGAGAAGATGATTTCAATATAAGAGATGTGAAAATGATTAAAGGACTAAATTAATTTGTGAAAATGAATTGTAATTATTTGTGTAATGCAAATGATGAATTATGAATTATCATAACCTAATCATAAACTACAAGTTTCACTGCTTAGCCCTTGAAATTGTATTTTATTTCCGAGGTGGCAACGAATATGGCGCCATACGATAATGTTAAATGGCGTTACATGAACTCAATTTTGATTCTTTTGTTTTAATTCTTTACAAGATTTATAACTTTGGAATTTTCCCCTTTTGACTGCAGCATTGTTATAATTCCCTTTAAGGTTCTTCGTTCACACTTTGTTCCACTATAAAGAAGAAATTAAAAATATCAAATAAAAAAATAAATTTGTAATAGAAAATTAACAAATTTTTTAAAATTATTATTTTCACATATTATTATTATAATATATCAATTCGAGACCAGTCCTTTGATTCAATATGAAAATAAGGAGATTGAAGCTCTGTCTCAAGTTTAAAAAGCTTCTAACTATTACAGATTTAGACTGTAGTACCATTAAATGGCAAATGAGCGGCAGTTTGACAAAAGTTTGTTTTTAAAATTACTGTACATTAAATAAAAATTTTTTTCTCTAAGAAAATACATAATAATTATACCTTTGAATTAATTACTTGGTTGTCAAAAATAATTAGATTTTGTTAACAACAATAGCATCTTTTAACTTAAAAACTTTTAAAAACCTTTCCCTTTGTGTAATTTGCAAATACCAAATACTATATAAATTTGTAGAACGAAGGCATAAACAATTTATCTGAGGTTCGTTAGGATTTCAAATATTAATAAGTAACAAAGAATATTGTTACATGCGTGAATACGAGGTATATCCGAGACCTGGTGGCGTCGAAAGATCCCTACAATTTCCCTAAGATATAGCCAGATCTAATCCAAGCTATTGTAGCCTTGTTAACAACAATAGCTTCCTCGAGATTCTGATCTACTCGATAAACCATAGGCAACTCTGTGAATCTTCGGGTCGCCTTTTTTTTCTATCAAAAACAAAAACTTTTTCGTTACTAGGAAGATGCACCTTTTTTTTACTGTTTCGTATTCGGGTACATTCTCGAAATTCCCACCTATGCCAGATATCTCTTAGTACCCTTTTATTTGATGAACCCTCTCCGTATTATTAATTATTTCAATTTTAAGAATATTGTAAATTATTTCAAGGTATCTAAACACCATAATTTCCTTCTAAAAATTATTTGTTGTTTCACACCCTCTGTCATTTTTTGAATATAATTTATTTTGACGTAATAATTCTGTTTGAACTTCTAAAACATGAAGTTTTAGATTTTAGATTCTGAATATATTTCGTTTTAAAATAAATTATTATTACTTCCAGAAATGAAATTTTATTTGGTTAAGCACTTGATGAAGATATTTAAACATTTAAATTTTGCACTTTAAAAGTCGTGCTTACAAGAATTGTGATACTAAAATTTTCATACGTAACTCTTACAGAAATGTTGATATTACTCAAGGAAGTTTTTAATAATTATTAGATTTGTAATTAATGATTCTCGATAATCGTCATAATATGATTTTTGCAATTGAAAATATGCAAATAATGTAAGATTCTAATGCATGTCCAAACGCGCATCTCAACCAGCAATTCGATACTTTCTTTTGAAAAAATGAAAAATGCTTTACGCATTCCAAGCTTCCGGCATCACTGGCAATTTATTCCTATATATTCTTCCTGACTGGGGAAACCCTATCCACTAAAAAACATCCTATCACCCCTCATCATCGTGTGGATGTCTTTGAGATCTCTCTCGCATTTCCACTGGTAATGTCCTCTAGATGAAGTACATCCTAGAACCTAGGAAGGTTCTTCCTCTACCGAAAACAAAGTGGAGGGCCAAGGACTTTTTCAATTCCTAGGCGCCAATTGGACGCCCCCCTCCCAAAATTAATGAGCACTTCCTCCGGGATGGAATAAAGGAGATGTACTCGTACCTATCCTATCGAGTACCTATCCGTAATCTGTGGAGCATCCCAGCAGTTACACGCCGTCTATTGGGATGCATTGCCAAACATTCCCAATGAATCAGGTTACAAAAGGGCTTCCATGGGAAGATGAATCAGTCACAGTCAGCACAATCTTCCAGTTCTACCGCCCTGATACTATGGACCTCGACCGACCGTAAAAATCGTGACAAATGAACCCACAGATAGTACTTTTTGTCTATCTGTTCTCATTATTCTTGTGACCTACCCCCAAACATTTCAAACTCATTCTCCAAGAGTATCTGACATAAAATATATATAAAAAACATAAAAATTGTATGAGATTATCTACTAACTACCAAGAGTACTAGATAAGAGATACATTAGAGTATAGATATACTAGTCCAACTGAGCCCTTCAGATCACGAAATGATACGGTGCAGGGGGGGAAAAAAGAAGGAAGCGAAGTACCATAACTTAATCGTAAATAAATTCCTTTTTATTTTATTAAATAAAATTCCTAAAATTAAATTTGGGTTAGTTGAGTATTTTTTATGTGATTCCAATTCTATTCTACATCCTTTGATATTGATATTTTCTAATAATGATAAACTGGCTAGCACGTATTAATTTTTAGCTAAGTTAGTCAGGTATTAGGCGTGAAAAATCATTGGTGACGTGCACGAAAACAGCTTTCATCATCATTTAAAGATTATTATACTTAGAGAGAAAAAGCGGAATTTGAACTAGGGTTCAATACCTTTTCTGTGAGAATAGCTTTCAGTTTATTTGTTATTTACAGAAATAGATTTATTTATTCTAATAATAAACAAAAACATTATTTATCATTAGATAACAATTTTCAGTAACTGAAGAAAATCCTTTATTCTGAAGTATTGCGAAAATAAGTCTTAAAAAATAATAATAAAAGTAATAAGAATAAAGAGGTGACATTAGAAAAATTCATAGATTGGAAAAAATGGAATACTGGAAAAGAAGTTTAACAACACTATAGATTTTGAATCACGTGAAAATTTATCAAATATAAATTCGGACGCCAAATCCTATCGCAATTTACCTTATGGTATTCAACTGAATTATATTGTTAAAATTATCTGAAAAACTAATTTTCAATTAAACCAATAAAATTTTAAATTTTAGTATGCATAATTTAAGATGCATTTGCCTTCACTGAATACTTTGATAGAAGCAGTTTTTATAAAATATTTTTTATTTTAATGCAGTATTCTCGAAATTCAGTTAATAGTAATAAATTAGATTATCTGACATAATGATAATAACTTTATTTTACTTTAAAAATTTAAAGCACAGCTTAAAGTAAGGGATTATACTTTAACATTAATTGTCGCAAAACAATAAACTTTTTATTGATATTGAAAGTTTAATTTGGAACTAGAGACGACTTATAAGAGAAAAAGATCTTTTATAACCTAATTCATGATTTTTAAATATAGATTATTATTATTATGAATCAAAGTAAGATTAAATAAACTAAAATTGATTTTCTTCATAGAGTAAAAAATCAAATAATTTTAGAGAATTTAAAGCTGATTACTAACACTATGTATCGTTACCGCTGCTTAAGGGCTCTGCATCATGCTAATCAATAAACAAATAATACTACTATTTGAAAATAGAGCTGATTAAATTTAAATTAGCTGACATTTGAAAACTTCTGCTCAGTTAGATAGTAATTAAAGAGCACTTTTCTAAATATGTAGAAATTGTCAGAATTCTCTCAGTACCTAATAAAGTAAATTCGTGATATTGAAATTCTTGAATTCGCAATGTTAACAAAATTAGTTTTATGTTTAAAAAATATTATTTACTGTTGTTTATCTTTAAATAAGCGAAAATATATTCTTAATAGGGCTTTTTCAAAAGAAAGATTTTAGAATAAAGTAAGTATTATTACTGGCTTTGATTGAAACATGAAAAGATCATAATAAATTATAAATATATATTAACACATTATTTTAATATTTTCCTTATTAATGTGCAATGCGATTATTAGAGAATGCATATAGCATTGTTTAATGCTTTCTTTTATTGAAATCTGCATGTTCGAAGTATTTTTTTCATATTTAATACTTTACCTATAAAATGTTTCATTTTCCTAGTATTGTTATATTTGTGGATGGATAATTTTATGCTTCAGTCCTTATAACAGGTGGTTATATGTTCAATGTTTTTTTTTAATGAGATAAGAAATAAAAAATTCGAAAACTGTTATATTTTCATTTTTTATTTGAATTTATTTTTTCATTTGACATAATGAAGACAACTTTTCTGTTTTATTATTTAATATAAAATTCATTTGATTTGTTCATTTTATATTCTTATTGACTATTTTTCAAAATTAATTTTTTTTTCTATGTATTTATTCATATCTTGTTTCAAATTTTGAAAAGAATCATTTGATAGCTATTATTTTTTTGAAGTTTTAAGTGATATTACTTTCCTTTACATAAATTATTATTTTTTTTAATTGATGATGTTTTATATTTTTTGTTTTTGAATATTTTTATATAACATAAAAAAAATTATATTAATATTGATTAATTTATGGTAATAAGCAGTATGTTTGATGTATATTTTACTTATTTTAAAATTTTATTTTTTAATTTTATATCTTTAAATTATTTCATTTCAGGTATGTGAACAAATTGAATCAAACTTATTCAAAGTTCTATATTTTAATACTGAAGTTTTAGATTTATAGCAGTTTAAATTTTAACATGCTCTTTGGTAATGGTAAAATTTCTCAAAATATGGATGAGCCTCCAGAAGCTTCCTCCTGGAACTCTAGTGCACTCAGTCACCTTGATATTAAGATGGATAGTAATTTTGCATGGCTCTTATGTTCATTATTGTCAGCCATGGTTTGGGTGACTTATATAGCATTTTATCATTCTAGAGTACTAGGTTATATATTAACAAGAATATTAAATAGAAATATTTTTATGAAACATGGATTTATACATGTTGGTAAGTAATAAAGTTATCTATATAAATTTGCTTGTCTTTTGTTTGTGGAATAATATTTATTTTTCTTCTCAGTTGATTAAATGTTAGATAAAAATCTATATAGAATATTGTAAAGGCCTTATTAGTAATTAATTTAATTTTTTAAATAATTTATTGTTAATGAGTTTTTTTACAAGTTTTCTTTTTAAAATTTTTAGCCTTGACATGGGTTTTATACAATTTGGATTTCATTTTATGGAATGTTTCATTAAAATTTTAAATAATAAGAAATTATTATTCTAGGTTCCTTTACATGGAGTGTACTTAGTGGTAAAATAATGTTTAGAGATATTATATACATGACAAATGATTATACACTTAGAATTCAGGATGGATGGTTAATATTTAGATGGTGGAGAGCATATGTCCCAAAACATGTATCTGAAGATATGTCTCATTCTGATACTCGATTGTCTGTTATGCTAAATGGTTTTGAACTCCATGTTTATAACAGAACTGAATTGTATGCAAATTTAATAAAATCATTTGGACTTGAATTGTCTATGAATCTAAAAGATGAACGTGATTTTGGTAAGGAAGAAAGTAATTGTATTCATTTTGAACTAATTTAATTTGTATTAAGATAATATATTATCTGCAGAAAGTGTATATATATTAGGTTTATCTGAAAGATCTTCCGTTTTTGTTACAAGAAACTTAAAAAAATTTGTGACATTCATTTGACTCATATTGGCTTTCTTTTTATCACTGAATGTAAATATATTGACCTAAAAAATGAACTAAAATGAAGATGATTCATGTTAGTATTAGGTGGGACAAGATCATTTACTCATGGCTATTAATAAAGTTCATTTATGCAACCTGATTTTGTGCGAATTCTAACAATAAAAAAATGTTAGAAAAGCATGTATGTTGAAAGTACAATTTGTGATAAAATATGCAGAAAATGGTTTGAAAAATTTGAAATAAGTTATTTCGATCCTTCTTATAAGCCACACTCTAAGCGACTACCTTTGATCGAAAACAATATTGCCAAAATCATGTTAGAGCAAAATCCTTTTTTGACAATGTTGATGATTGCGAAAGACGTGATTCAACTAAGAAATTCATTAGAGTGATAATATTGTCCCATTTTCGGATCTGGGATCGAATCACCATATGCACACATATGAAACAAAATCGAATATTTCTTGAATTAACAACGGGGAATGAAAAGTAAATTACCATAAAAATATCGCAATGAAACGGCTATATTGTGAGTACGAAAACTTGTTTCCTCTACCTTTAATACAAAATTCGGTCTGACTAAGAGAATTTTAATGCATATGAATGAGACATTTGAGATCAGTACATTTTGAACTGTTAGGATTGAACGGAAAGCTGAATTTTGAGATGTATTTTCATCAATTGGATAATTTAAAAACAGAACTTCAAGAAATGAGACCGGCAGTGTTCGATAAGAAGTACATCATACTTTTTTATTATAATTAATTTTTGCCCAGCAAACAAAGAAGATATCGGACAAATATGGTTCAGTTTTTCTCCTCTAGGGATATAGCTTATTTTAAAAATGAGATATATATCCTATATATATATATATATATGGCAATCTATATATATATATATAGATTGCCATCATGCTGGCAAGAATTCATAAATAATGATTATAATTTAATTTTTATGAAATTATATTATGCAATAAAGTTAATTCAAGTGGGTATGAAAAATGTATTGTTTTATTCTAAAAACGGACAGAACTTTCTGGTGGACCTAAAACTTTTGATATTTTAGTGTATTGTAAATATATATTTTGAGAAATAATAAGATTCCTTATGAAATAGTTACCTGAATTTTGGTGCAAAAAATTCTTTCCATTTTTTATTAACATAGTTGTAGAATATTAGAAAAATCACTTCTGTGGTAATAAATTTTCATATGAAACTTTCAAATTTATTTTTAAAACTAAAAGAAAACTCTGTTTTTAGTAAAATTCAAAGATGTTAATTAAAATTTAAGTTATTAATCTATTTTTGGAATTCAAATATATGTTTATGTTATATATAAGACTCAGCTCATGCATATCATAAATTTTTTAATGCAAAAACAGTAAACATTAAATTGTAGAATTTTTAAATATAAGAACGTCCGATATGAAATTTTCTAGCCATAAATTCGGAATGCATTATGCTAATTTAATTAATAATTTGAGACTGTTGAAATTGGAATATCGAAAAATCTTGTACTATTAAATATCTGCTTAAAAAAATACCGAATTTCATATTTCTTGCTTTAGAGATAAAGCTGCGTTCATTTTAAGAATTTATTCTTATATATATAAAATGTATTTTTAATGTATATTTATATTATATTATATTTAAATAAAATGTATAATTATATATTATATATATAAAATATAATATTATGTATATAAAATTCCAAACTCTTTTTAGATTTAAAATTTTTAGATGCTGATACAGGTGCTCTAACTTATTCAGATAAGAATAAAACTCCGAAACTTTCTACTAGTTTTTGGAGGGACTTGTTACCTGTAATTAAAGTGGATATCATATCTGTAAGTTTTATTTATATTATAAAATTAATTTCGTTAAATTATTCGTTGAGTTATTTTTCAATAAAACTAAAAATATTGCGAATATATATTTCATTTAAAAATCCTCTTACTATAATTTTTTAGGGGCGCATTGTTTTTGGCAATCGTCTAGTTCCAACAACTTTGTCAGTTAATGTTGAAGAAGCGCATTTCATGTATTCTACAAAACCAGCAGCCTCAAGATTTGATCTTTTTATGCATATTCTAAAATGTGTTGCCGAAAATTTTAAGGTATTCCTCAATCTGTTTCTAAAAAATAGTTTTTTTGATAAAATTTATTTTAAAAAAGTATTGTGTTGAGTAAAAAACATTTCTAAATATAATATTTATTGTTCCCATAGAAAAGAAAACAATATTTAGTTTGATTTTTGATTTAATAATTTTTATTAAAAAAATATGTTAACAATTTTATTTATGGTTGTATGATCAAATGAATATTAATCGGTGTCCTCATATTCATGAGTTTGAATTATATGATAATATTTAAATTTATTGTAAAAATTCAATTTTTATATATTAAATAGAAATAATTTGTTTTTTTAGTTTTTGTTTTAAAAGGATATTTTTTTTGAAGAATGATTTCATTAATGTTCTGCAGGTGATATTAGCTCCCAGCCCAAAATATATTGGCATGACCGACGATCCTCCAAGATATATGGGAGAAGGATTTGTTGTTCTTTCTTCTAATAAGGTGGATTTATATTATTATATGGATGAGCCAGGAATAATGCCAGAAGAACCAGAAATGTTACAATTGGCAAATGGTGATATTGTGGAATCGGCCCCTCCTATTTGGGGTATAGACATTAAGGTTAGAATTTATAAACATTCAAAATACAAGTTTAAAGCTAGATTGTTCAAGCTTAAAGCTAACATAAATGATATTACGATGATTTAAAAAAAAAATTTCAGTGTGGAAAAGGAACGGATTTTAGTTATGGTCCTTGGGCTGACAGACAACGTGAACACCTATTTAAGTTTTTTTTTCCAAATAATTATCAAATGGTGCAGCCTACAAAGCCAGCTCAACCTGGAGAAAAGAGACAAGCACAATCTTTTGACATCAGATTAAGTACACAAAAAGATGCTACAATAGATATATTATTTTCAAAAAACAAGGTGAGAAAACGGCAAGTTTAAGTTTCTGGTTTTTACATAGTGAAATTTTAATTCGATTCTGGTAATATGAGTTGAATGAAAATTTTATTAATATTTTTAAACCAAATTAAATCAATTCAACCTTGAAAATAATTTTATCTTTATCTTAAGATGTTATGAAAAATCTGAATTTGATACTGAAATTCGTGATTGCGATTTTTAGGACTGAAAATTTTGAATATTTTTGAAATGTGATTTCTTTGTTAGAGTTGAATCCGAAATGGATGTGCTGATTTTGGCAAGATGTTTTCATTCGAAAAAAGAAGCCAACAGAAAGAAATTATGAAAGGTAAATGAAACTAAAAACCGAATTATTAAATTTATAAATATGAAATCTATATTAAGACCATGTTATTATAATTTTAAGTACTGAAAAAGGTATATACATCTGAGAAGGCATAATAAGCATTTTTTTCTCATTTAATTGAGCCGATCAGGTCGAATATAATAATTATTAATTATTATCAAAGATAACTAGAAGTAAGAAATTTTTAAATTTGAATTAACTTCGATTTTGTTACTTAAATGTTCAATATTTGCTTACTGATGAGATGGAATTTATCAAGTAGATTTTGATGAATTTATATCTAACTTATTTTTTAAAAAAAATTTTTTTTAGTAAAAAATGTGTTCGAGTAAAATATTGTTTGTTATAAATTTTGTTTTTATAACGCTTCAATATAAAGTTTGATTATCAATTCCGTCACGCATAAGACATGATATTTGTCTTTCCTTTGCTAATGCCATTTAAGATGAAAATGTTTTTCTTATCATATACATTTTACTGGATAAATTTCTTGCAAAATTAAATTTCTACTGGATAAAATTTTTACAATTAGTTCTAGAATTCATTACTCAGAATTCGACCGTAATGCTGTACTCTTATGTAATATATTAAAGATCTATAATTTTTCATTTCTTACTATGTGATCTTCATTTTTGTTGAACTTTAAATATCACCATTGATATGGAAAAATAATTGATTAATAATTAATCAATAAATAATTATTGATCTAAATTAGTAGATTAGTCATGAAACATTAAATATTATTATAATAATTCAATAATTGACTTTGAATTTTTGCTTTTGACTTAGCATTTTTGATCTTTATATAAAATAATACTCAAAAAATTAGAGGTCTCTAAATTTTTGCTAATTAAATGAAAATTTTTCTTTATTAAACAGCTCATTTTGATCTAGAGATTCAGAAAAAATTCTTAATTTTTTTTGCTGCAAAGATTGTTTACTAAAAAATTATTTTTTATAAAATTTATTGTACAACAATTTTCTTGTCGTTTCGACGTTTGGCTTCTCGTTTCGATTTTAAATAGCAGATTCATCTTGTTACATTGTTATTAAATATAGCATTATGAATTTCATAATTAGTTTGATTTCTCATATTTTTAAGGAAACAAATGCTGTACACATAAATATAGAACCTGGTTCTTATCTAGAAGTGACTTTACCTTGGGTTATTCAGCAAGATGGTTATATAACAAAAGTAACTGGTCAGTTACTGCATGTTGAAGCATCAACCAGTTTACAATTCCGAACGCTATTGGAGAGTGAAACTTTGGAATTTAATGTCAGATGTCATTATCCTCTGGTGTGGAATGATCATCAAGATTGGGTCTTAAGTTTTACTGGTTGCAAAACTACTATTCACCTGATTTATGCTCACAAGGAATTTTTCCAAGGTTCAACTTTAATTAAACTTTTTCTTAATATTATTAAGATAAGAATGATCAGTAAAAAAGTTGATAACTTTTATATATTGATGCAGATCTTATCAATGACTGGGCATCAAAATCTCGACCTGATCTCTTAACTTTTGTTCCATACACCTGGAAGTTTAATTTAATTATGAAGGAGTTTGAATTGATAACCTTGTGCAATAATTACAACTGGATAGATTGCTCATCGCAAAATCAAGAAAATGGTAACAGATTTTTGATCATTTTTTCATATCCTTCAATTTCAATGCCTATTTTTTGATGACTCATGCATACTTATTATAAATTTTTAATGATATTTTAATAATATTTAAATGTAATTCATATTTCATCATATTGTTCTACATAGTTTTATTATTTTTTTTATACTGAGAGAATGAAATTCAGAATTAAAACACCCTATTATCAAGTAATTTTATAATGCTTAAGTTATATTTTGAATGAAGGATTTATTTTTGGAAGAAAATTAAGCATATAGTTATAAATATATTTCTTGTGATTCGATATTACTTCCAATATATTGTTCTTTTTTTTAAATCAACAGATTTTGAAATTCTTATTTATAGTTTTTTAATTTCGTCAATTCATTTACTTACTGTTTACATAACAAGATTTAAAATTTTCTCTTTTAAAGTCTTAATTTTATTTTCAGCACATATTGCATTCTGCGGTGAATTATTTGATCTTTCTTTTGATCTCCCTTTTACTGAATTTCTTCCTCAAAAAATACCCTTGAGATTTTGGATTCAGGGTGAAAGCGCAGATATGACATTTTATATTCCTGAAGTATTTACAAGCAGCAATATTTTATTAGCTTTGAATAAGAATGCTAAAATTTTAGATCGAGACGGAAATATTAAAACGACGAAAAGGGATAATATTAAAAAATGGAGAAGAATTTGTCAGAAAAGGTCTGTAATTTATAAATTACATTTATAAAATTTAATTTTGAAATTGAAAACTGATTAATCAAGTTTAATGTTTAAAATTTAGAAAATACTAGATGCATTTTTTTATTTTTTTTTGAAAAAAAATTAAATATAGATACTAAATAAGGCCGTTCTCCTATTTGCAATACATAGAGAATATGGCCATTATTGATTAAATGATTTTCTGTTCATAGCAGCACATCTTAATTTTTCTTTATTATTATTTTGAAATTTAATATCTCCAATCAAAGTTGTCAATTAAGGAAATCACTGTAAGATAGTAAAGAATTTTACTAAAATATGGAAAGAAGTTCATATAATGTATATATTTGTTACCAAGAAATATTTTTGAAAGTAATATATATATTCTATTATATATGTCATATAATATATGTTATATATATGTATTATTTATTTTCATTCATAAAATTTTTTTAAATTAGAATTTTCATAGGATGAGTGTTTTTTATCAAATCAAGTATTTTGAGACATTGATCTACTTAACTATGTGGTTTCCATTCATTCATAAGACTATTTATATTGTATAGTTTTTGCATGTGATTTCAGCTCACCTGAATGTAAATTGTATATAAACTTTTAAGTTTCTTGTTTAATAGTGTTGTATTATTTATTTCAAGCTCAGCATTTTCATTGATCAAAAATTAAATTGTATACATTTCTACATTTTATAATGTATGATAATAAACAAGAAAAACATGGATATTCATTTCATTTCAGCAATGGATGGGTAGATTGCTGGTCCGTACCAATTGTAGCACTGAGCATAAATTATGTATATCATCCTCGTCCACCTTTAGGTCCACCACCTCAAGCCAATATAACTACTCCTGAAAAAGAAGAACTTTTATTGTCACCCATGAGGATTCCACGATGCAGGAAGAAACAGGAAATTAGATGGTCGCAAACAAAAGTAAAAATTTTATTTTTCAATGTTTCAAAGAAATGAATTTATTTGTGAAATTAAAAATTTAAAAAATTAAATTTAAGCAAGATTTTAGATCTGATTTTGTGATTAAATTGATGCTAGACTTTAAAGATGATAATTTTAAATTTGCCCTCTGAATTATAGTAACTTTAAAAAACTATACAACTAGAATTAATTAGCTTTAATCTAATTTATAGGATGGGTTTCAAAAATTCAATCCAGCAACTTTAACACCAGATAAAATAACCGTGGAATTAGAAATTGGATCTTCTGTATTGTTAGTTCATGGTGCTTGGATCAGGAATTTCATTTATTTGAAGGTCTGGCTTGAGAAATTTAAAACTTTTTAATTAATTGATGATAAAAATTTAAATTTTGTGATATAAAATTCTTGAGAATAAAATGAAACTAAATGACGAAGATATTGTCTTCACATTAGAATGTGTATCTGCTAAAAAAGTAAAGGATGAAATACATTTTTTAATTCTTCCGGAAAATTGATTATAGGAAAATATATTTGGTGAAGATCAGAATTTTACTGACATGCAGCAAGAGAAGACACTGACTCCTTTAATGAGAGAATCAGCGAATTTGGGCAGTGAAGAGGAAAAAAAAGTCACTTTTGATCCACGCGAATTTCGTCCGTTAGAAGTTTTAGTGTCTATTACAATGCATGATATACAAGCACATATTCTAAAGGTAAAAAAATATAGATATTTATAGGTCAAAGTAAAATATTACAGATATTTATCTAAACTAATATAAAGCATAATAATTTAATAGTTTTTTAAATTGAAAGGAAACAATTTATTTAAATTTAATTTAAAAACAAATTTATTTATATTCAAGATTATTAAAATTTAATTAAAATTTGGATTTACATTAAATCTTTTTAGTAAAAAATTATCTTGATATTTCATGCTTAAAATACTGTTCTAATTTAAATGGATTGTAAAAAGAATATTTGATGATATTAATATCAGTTGAAGTCCTCCTTATGTTAACAAATTAAAATGGAATTAGAATTGTATCCACATTTTATGTAACTTGAAAATCTGTTTCTTAAATATGAATTTCACATGCACTTGTTTCAGTTGAAGCAGTCAGCACTGAATTCTTTATACATAGTGTTCTTATTTTAAGATCTTTTTTAAATAAAATAAATCTTCTTAAAATTACTATTTTTTTCTATTTAAAAATCTAAAATATACCACTATCAATAATTATTTATTTTCACTGTTTCATGTATAAATTTTTACTTTAATGAAGGATTAAAATGAATTCAAATCATAACCTAATAAGATCTTATTTTGACAAGTAATTATAATTGTTCAGAGTTGTTTTGTATAGGTAAAAACAAGAGCTCAGAAAAGCAGAATATAAATAATTTTTATAGGATCAAACTGAAAATGATATATATATTATTTTGAAAATTATGTTATATAAAGTATAAGTCAGTTCCTTGTAAGTAATATAATAATCATAAAATATTCAAAATTCTATTCATAAAAATAATAAATAATTTAATCAGTCCCTGAGAAATAATTGTAGAAATATAAATTTTCAGAACTGTGGTGAAAAAGATCCACCTTGTCCTATGATTCTACTTGAAAGATTTGGTGTAGAAATGAAAAAAGGATATAAAGAAACTATCCTCCAGGTATTACTCTCTCCTTGTGTGTTACTTATTTCAGACAACACTGAAAGATCAATTAAAGATTGCCACATTGGGCATGGACATCTAATGCTGTCTGGTTTGCAAGTAAATAATATAGCTAATAATTTATTTTTAATAATAAATTAAAGTAATAATTTTTATCATTTTTTTTAATATTTTTGAACATTTTTATATATTTCAGATCAGGGGTCATGGGATGTTCAGTGATGAGGGTCAACCTCTAGGTGAAGAAACTATAGAATATGCATGGATGATAGAAATTCAGCTAGGAAAATTAAGTGGGAAAATAAGTGCTCCACAACTTTATCATTTGATTATAAGTCTTGAAACACTGCTTCTATTAATTTGTGATGATGAAAATAATTTACATTCTCCTGGCCGCACAAAATCTTGCTTTCACAGATCCGATCAAAATCTTTGCTTGAATGTAGAATCAGAAAAAAAAAGTCGCTGCATTGCTGCTCAAGATATCAAATATAGAATGACAAGAGTAGCTATTGATGTTTTGGATATGTATCTTGTAGAAAGTGGTACTGCAATTCATACATGGGTAAATATCTTTTTAATTTGATTTTAAAAATGAATAAAGTAAAATTATATTTTTGGATGTTGTTTTTTTAGGCATCACCTATAAGGTTTTCTACTTGCAATCTTCATGGCAAGAAAGTCAAAACAGGACTGACTGGATTATTGTCTGATGTTCAAATTAGGCAGTTCATTTGCTCAGGAAGTGGTCATTCTAGTAATACTAATACTAGTGGTAGTGGAAAATCTCAAATTGGATGTGGAAGTTGGAGGTAATTCTATTAAATAATTTAATTTTTTTATTCATGCTTTTTTGATATTATGCTTCATTTATTGAAAAAATGGCAATTAATTTTTCTTATAAAGAACTTTTAAAAATGATTTAAATTTATAACATTATTCTGTTTTAAAAGAAATAAAATTTTGTTGTTACAATTCAATTGATTTTCTTTGAAATACATTTTTTGTAATTTAGCTCTTGAGTTTCTTTTGAAATTAGATGCTAAAATTAATTTCTATCTTGAAAATCTTAGTTAATTTGATTTTTTATTTTGTATTATTTAGTTTTTATATTAATAAAATTATCTTTTCTTTTAAAAATCATTCTTATATAATGAATTTCCAACATTTTATCTCTATGAATTCCAGGAATGATGAACTTTGGCTTGAAGTAGGTTCAATCTCTTTAGGACCTTTAGTGATTGAAGCCGCACTTTCTTTAACAACAACAGAGCAAGACATTCATACATTGCAACATAAGTAATAAATTTTTTAAGATATTTAAAATCTTTTATTTTTTCGTTTTTCGTTTATTCTTAGAACTAATTAGAAATTAAATTTAATCTGCAAATGAAATAAATTTTAAATTATGAATTCTAGATTTTTGGAACTTCATGATGAGCAAACTAAACGTCTATGGTTTTTGTGGGTGAATAACGATATTGGTACAAATACAGACAAAATAAATAACCGTTGTGGTTGTGTTGGAGGTTGTGCTTTTTTTGGTTCTAATAAGAATGGAAAAACATTTTTTAAACCTTCACGTCAAGATATTTATGATGGTATTAATATAGCCGCTTTTCGGTACGTAAAAATTAAAGGAGGAAATCATATTGGTTATTGGTTATAAATATATTATTAATCTATTTATAAAATTTAAAGTTTAAAGATTAATCTTATATTTTCACAAATTGAATAGCCTTTCTAAATTTTATTATATAAAGCTATATTTATTCAGGTTTTTAAGATTTGATCAAATAAAAGTTTTTTCAATTTGTAACATTTGATTATAAATAAGAATAATGCACATAATTTTTCATCAAAATTCATTCAATTATTTGTTGAGATTTTCATTTGATGTTATATTTTAAATTACATTTGCTTCTGAAGATTTAATTATCTATTTCTCTCTGAAATTAAAATTAAGTCATTATGAATTTATTCAGTTTAAAAATGATTCACAAGAACTTGATAAAAGTGTCTAAAGTGTTTCCAGTATTCACTTCAGACAAAATGAAATTTTTTTTTTGAATCCTAATAAGAGAAAGCACATAGTTTAATAAAGGATAAAAAGCATTTCTTAACAATATAATTAAAAATAATTTTAAAAAATTTTTTGTATTGCAATGTGTAGACTAATAAAACATTAAATTTAATAATTAATAGCATCAAATCTTTTTCTCTTCTTATTTTCTTAATGTTTTATTGTTTTCATAACTTATTATTTAAAACCTTATGATTTCCCTATTGCAGGCTAAATGAAGATGTAACAGAACCAGGTTTTGGTCAGAGTATTCTACATGAAGGTCAGCTGGTTTTTCACACAGCACCATATGATTCATGTCAAGTATCAATCAAGGATTCTTACTTCTATCCTAAATCAAATTTTTTGAAGTGTGCTTTTCACATAAAGGTATTTAATGAGATTTAAACGTAAGCTTCTTTGTTTTTTAATGAGTCAAAAAAATGTATGTCACAAAAAATAATTTTCAGGAAAACATTGCTAATGACAGTCCTTTTTCTAAAAAAACTGATCCTTCAATTTGTATGGTCGATTCGCTTAGTGTAACTCCCACTCCTGTAGGTGATAGAAAAATAATTCAGAGAAGATTTTCATGTACTTCTGCTTCTAGTGCAAAGTAAGTGAGCCGCGTCTTAAATTTGAAAAAATTTAGAAAATACATATCTTGTTATGAAAACTTATATATTACCGTAATAAATATTATACTTTCAACTTATAACTACTTGATTTTTTTGCTTTCAGTTTTATTTTAAAGAATTTTCACTCTACATTTAAATTATAAGTGTAACTTTTTATCACTACTTATTTTTAATATTTTAAATTTCACAACTTATTTTTAAATGAATTTAGAATTTTAATTTCAATAAGAAAACGTCATTTATAAAGTTTTTAATGTAAGAAATCCATATATCTTACAGAAATACTAAAAATGAGATTCCACATTATCGCCTAATAGGAAATAATACATCGGTGACTGTCAAACCCATGCATCGCGATTTAAATTTAAATGAACCTATTTTAAAAGTTCCCGAATTGGATTCTCAACCTAGATATAGCGCATCCGATTCAAAACTGGCTCTTGATTATTTTCATCATAACTTTGATGTGAAAAAAGTGAGTTGTTTTTGTTCTTAATAAGATTTCAATATAACTAAGTATATTAAAGATATATATATATTTAATGTATATTAATATAGAAATATATTCATGTCAAATATCAATTAAACAATTATTTTTAAAAAAATTTATAATTAATTTATGTGTAAGAAAAATTTGTAATTTATTGTTTATTGATTTTTAAAAGCTCATTCCAAATCTGTTAATAAGAAACCTATAAAATTCAGAGTTAATTGGTCTTTTTAGGGTTTTGCAATTTTTGCGAGATCGAACAAAAAAGTATCCTTTCCGAATTTTTTAATAAATTCCTTTAATCTTTTACAATCAAGTTGGTTTTGAACCAAGACACTTCTTAAAAGGTTATAAAACGATTTTACGAAATAAACTAATTATATAAAATATTGTAAAACAACTTTCAGAGTTTTACATGAATTCTTGGAATATTTTAAGGTTTATCATAATTAAAATGCCCTTGTGTTCAATTTTATCTTTTCTTCCTATTATAAGTGTAAAACAGAATTAGATATTTTATGAGGCTTATTAATTTTACATGATTATTAAGATTTTATTTAAAATGAATGAAACGTAGTAATAGAAAAAATGTTTAAAAAAATTAATTATTCAGACAAATTAAATTAAATATATTTTATCAAATTTAATTTCTTTTTTATTTGTGGCTGAATTTAAGAAATTCGGCAATAATATGTATTCTGTCATAAATAAATATTAATAAAAAGTGTTTGCGTACAAAGTACCATTTTATATAGCTTAATTTAAAAACTTTTTTAATTTTTCTTATTAGGCGGATGCAGATGCATTTTATGAATCTCATCATTCATTAATAGCGGGATATGATTTTGAAGATCGAAAACGCATACCGGAAGTTGAAAGAACTGTTTCATTAAGTAGTGAAAATCAATCTGAAATATTTTATTCTGCTGACGAGGATATACCAGGAATGAATGGAAAAATCATGAGTTCTGTTTCTGAAAAAAATTCTCGGCCATCGGTCATAAATGAAATTTCATCAAAGTAAAAAATTTTTGTTTACCTTTATTTTCATTTTTTAAATTTTACTAATGAATTAAAAAAGTATTTTATCGAAATTTTTTTACAGTACCATATATAGTAGTGAGTATGACAATGATTTAGATGAAAACCATTCAAAATTAATTAAAGCAAACACCAATAATTTTGATCGAAATAGAGTTGATCATTCAAATGATTATGAAGTACATTCACCTGAGCATCGAAATCAATTTAGGAGCAAAAGTTCATTGTTGGACCTTGGTATATCTAATAGCATGGCGCCTTCTGTGAGTCCTAGAAATTCTGGTGGCGCTTTTAATTTTCAGAGGCTGTCAGAGAGTGAGGTTTGTTATTTCATGCTATATGTAATAGCAAAAATTTTTTCGTTGTTACTTTTATTTTAATATTATTAAATAATATTTAATAATTGGGAAATTATTAATGGGAAATTAAATTGAAATATAAATTAGTGGGAAATTAATAAAATATAAAATTAGCGATAGTACATTAAATAGATCGTTTAAAATTCGTCTTTTCATGATATATATCTATTGTGATATATTTCTTGATTAGATGAATTAATATACAGTTTAATTTATTTTTTCAATAATGATTTTTCGATTTATAAGTATTGATCTGTTTGAAAGTACATTATATTTAATAATTCTAAATTTTAATAAATATTTTAATTCATATTATTTGTTCGTATTCTTCATTTATGTTTTGTTTCTTAATTGCTTAGTCGAAATATTTACATATCTAATGTGTCCTATGGATAGTAATCCTCGACTCATTTGAATTCTCAACATTATTTAATTTTTGGAATTATTATTTATTTTAATATTTATCTTTACTTTGTTGGCAATTTTAAATACATTTTTTTATTTCTAATCGAAATTACAATCTTAAAAGCAGTAAAATTTTATCCTTCGTTTTGCAATCATTGATACTTAAATATGTAAGGCAATATGAATTCATGTAACTTAATGTCATCACAAAATTCATTTGCTGCAAAAACGAACTGTTATTATTAATATATTAATTTTTAACTAATATTCTATAGTCAAATGAGAATATAGAAATTGATTCGGATCCAAATTCAATATCAAGCACATCGTTTATTTCTGCAATGTCATCTCAAGAAGAAAACGGATTAGTAAATCTACACACGCAAATTAATAAACCGATTGTTGAAGCGCCCATTTTAATGTCGAGTTATGTGAATCACTTGTCCCAGGTAACTTAATAAAAATTATATATATAAAAAATTAATTAATGGTTACACACTGAAATTCCCTTGATAATGAATTAATTTTTTATTTGATATTAGTTTAAATCTTAATTTCTATGTTAAAAATTCAATATTTAACGAATTCGTCGAACATATTTGAAGAAAAAGCACGTTTTAGTTATATAAACCTATAAAAATTTCTAAAAATGTTTTCATTTGTATATATTTGTACAATGTTTTTTTTATACCCTCTATGAATGATTTTCTATGTATAAATTTTCTTTATTCTTACTTCATTTTATGCAGATCGTTTGCAATAATTGGAATCAGTGTACACTACCTCAGGGTTGTGATGCATATTCTATCCCTGGAACACTCTTTCAAAAAAATGAAGACGGTTTCCTTTTTTATGTTGGTAAGTTTTATCAAGCTTCACTTGTTAATAATAAAATGAATCAGACTCCTATATCTTGACTATTATCTATTGATAATTTGACCATAATTAAGAACGTTTTATGTTTTCTAATTTATATTTGGAAGATCAAAAGTGTAAAAGCTTAAAAACAATTTATGTGATTTATAAAAATTTAATGAGAGTATCTCTTTTGAAGAATTTGTTCAATTGTTATTCTTATTTTTTTTTTAGGGAGCAATTATACTCCTCAGTTTTGTTATTTCAAAGAAGGTTTCTCTTATTTGAAAATGGTAAGCAGATCGAACGATAATCATCCTAGTCCGTCTTCATCAACCAGAACACCTATTCATCCTTATGACTGCGATAGTACTTCTTTTACTGATAAAGAAGAAACAGAAATGACATTAGAAGAAGAAATGTTAAAAGTGCCTTGCGAAACAGGAAATCGTTCCACCGTTTTAATTAAATTTAAAGGAGATATTGACATCATGATTACTCCTCTTGTTTTGGAATCCTTACAGAGGTTAATTTAGAAGTTTTTAAAACTTTTAGTTTTTTATAAATTCATTTTCTTCACTTTTTTAATCTATAAATTAATTTTAAAAATTTAAAAAAATTATTTTTTTCATTCTTTTGGAATGTTATCGATGCTGAATGTAAATATATTATATATATTAATAAATCAGATTAAGTTACATTTATTTAAAATATTTATGCATTTCAAATTATTATCTCATTATTATCATCATTATTTGTTAATTTCAGATTCATAGATGCCCTGATTCCTACTTTGTCTTCACTCCATGCTTTAACTGTTATCAATCATTTACATTTCGAATGTATAAGAAAGGTGAAAGAAGCTAATATTCTTAAAACTGAAGATTATCTGACTGATCTTTCACCACCGAGCACCTTAACAGATAAAACAGGTAAAAAAATTCAAGATTTTATTACCTGAATTTTTGTGAATTGTCATATTAATACAACAATTTTAATTTTTAGATAAAGGAAAAAAAAACGATTCTAGATCTGTTGTAACATCAAATGTTTATCAAGAAAGTATTTCTTCTCAAATGCAAGGAGTGATATCATTACCGAAAATCAATTTTACTCTGTTGCAAGCATCTGTTGTGGAAGAAATAACTCCATTTTCAGCATTAGATAATATTAGAGATTTTGTTTGCGTCTCTATTTTTGCCATTTGTCTTGACAAAGTTACTGTTAAATTTCATTTTGATAAACAGGTAAAAATACAGACATTTAATAAGTTTCTAATACTTAGATTCTAATACTTTTAATATTTGATATTTTGCTATATTAGGCTTAGCCAATATTATTATTCTTTAAAGAAATAAATAATAAGTAATAAATATGTTGTGAAGAATATTTTTTCAAAAAAGGAATAACTAAAATATATTATTTTTATAATAATATGCAAGTTATTAAATAAAACATTAAATTTTATATCAAAAGAAATTCATAACTTTTTAAATTTAATCATAATTTTTAACATTTACATATCAAAATGCTAAGGATAACATTTAGTCTATTGAATTAAATAATGCATAAGCAATTATACGTAAATTGAAAAACTTTCCATTTTCATGCATGAGGCAAATTTTTAAATTTAAAATTATATTTTGTCTTTGTAATGACAAAAATCTGAAAAAATATTTCTTTTTTCTAGAAAATAATTTACTCTGAAAATAATTCTTTCTTTTTTTTATTTTTTGTCAATTTTAATTTTGAAGGTGTTATGTTAGACTTTGGTGAAAAAAATTTTTCATGTGTTTATACAGTTTAAAATATAGAAAAATGTTAAAGAAAGAGAAAAACGATAACCTCGGATGGTAAATTATTTTAAAATTATATTGCTTTTTAAGATGAGGGAGACAGTACAAACTTTTCAACGCCCTATTGTTGAACCGAGTCATAAAAAGTCGCGAATTCTTACTAGAGCGTCCCGGCCATCATTCATAGGTTCACGACAACCTGCAGAGACTACATATAGCGATCCAATTCATGTTGAATCCTCTGAAAAGCAGCAGAGTCAAATAATAATTTTGTTAGGAATAAGTATGAGGAAAATTTATTGAACAAAGTTTTATCATAATCACTGAATTAAACATTTAAGCATGCAAGTCCATATATTTTTTTTTGTTTATTTTAAGGAAAGATACATGCACAGTTAAGAAGACTTCCAAATGAAAGTTCAATATTAAAAGACGCAGTTATTACTGCTATTCCGGCTAAATCCTCAAAAGTAATGTTTATTTGTACTAAAGTTTTATCTCCCTTAAAGGGAATGGAAGCTTTAATGAAAATGAAAGAATTTATACCTGGATCTTCTCGGGAAGATGAACTGCCAAATGATGATAATACTTTGGGTTATATAATGTTCGAGACTGGTTTAGAAGGAGTATCCATTAAGGTAGATTTATTATTACCTTTGAGTTTTGACAAAAATTTAAAATTCATATTAATTAAATTATTATTATTTTCAAATTTTATAATAAAAATTTTTAATTTCTGTGCTTAAGAAACTACAATTTTTAATTTTTCCAATAAAATATTTTTTATACCTGTAATAAGGTTACTACTATTTTATGAATTTATATGTTGGATTTGTATTTAAAATTGTATTTAATAATATTTTCATTATGTGATCGATAAATTCTTATAAATTTATGAATATTGTCGAACAAAAATTTCATCAGTCACGTTTATTTAGACTAGAAATATTATGTAATTGTTTAAAAATTCTATGTTGAAAGTTATTTATTATGAAAGAATATTTCTATAAAATTGAATATTGATTCAAAATCAATTCTTCACGAATTACAGGTCATAAAGCAGGAACAATTTGATAGAGGAAGCAAAGAAATGACCTTAAATAAAGATTTTTCATCAGATAAAAAAGAAAAGCAGAAGGAAGAATCATTTAAAGATAAAGGTCAAAATATACTTTCTCAAACTGTAATTGGTCAGACAGAACAATTTCTTACTTCAATGAAGTTTTCTTCAAAGAATACAACTTTAAATAATTTTATTGAAGGAAAAAGTTTAAGGAGCCGATCAATTAAGTAAACCAATCTTCCTTTCTTTTATTTATTTGAAACCTATGCAATCTTTCAGCGTTGAAAGTCAACCAAATTTTTTTAAATTTCAGAAAATTGCATTAATCACAGATAAGGATAAAAGAATAGCTATAAACTTTAAATTTTTCTTATTGAATAGTATAATGTTTTCGGAAAATTTTATAAATTATATATATTCTATAGTAATAAAATCTAAAGTATTTATTAAACTGTATTTTATAAAATTAATATTAATCACATTGTTAAATTTCTTAGCAAAAAAAAGTTGAACATGAAAATGCTTAATTATTGATATATTCCTTTAATTATTTTTTTGGATTAATATTTTAAATGTAAATTTATTTTACCGAAGGGACATATGAATATTTAAAATAAAATCATAAATTACATTTAAATATGTGTCATATTTTATTATTGAAAAAAAAATTTTAAGGGCTTCAGATTGCATAGATCTGGAATGCGATATTATTTTCAGTTTAATTTAAAATTATGTTTATTTTCATGTTTAATGTTAAAGGTAATGTTAAAATAAAAGCCAGTTCTTTAAAATAATTTTCTTTACTATTAGCTATAAAGCGGACGGCAACTTAGTTAAGGCTCATACTGAGGAAGAAAAGCATAATAATAATAATCTTAATAATCAGAGTACATTGGATCAGAAAACTCGATCTGATACTCCTCAAGAAGATTCAAATACTTCATCTTGTGTTATTGAGTTAAAAACAATTTGGTTTAATTTTGCCGCACCTCCTCGAACTCCTATTACTCGAAGAATGGATTACACCAGGTAAGGTGTTAAATAATTTTGTGTACTGCAGTTCTTATATCTTTTTTGATCAAAATGTATATATTTTATTTCTATTAAAATTTGAATTTGTAAATTATTCAATATTTTCAGCTTTAATATATATATATATATATATATATGTAAACAGATATATTTAAAACCTTTCTATGTTATAAATATTTGATTTAGTATATATATAAAATTATATAATACAATATTTTTTTCAGTTTTAAAGATAAATCAAATTAATTTTGCATAAAAATTAACTTTCTAAACATTTTTTTTTAATTTTATAAAAATTTATAAATATGAAGTTTAAATTAAAAATAAATTTAAAAAACAAATTATTACCCTTTGTTTTCATCTGTGTTGCAAATATTTTTTATTGAAAAAATTTAATTTTTTTAAGATTGGATTGGAATCTTTTAAGCACCGCATCTCCTGCTATAAATGCATGGATGAATCC
This sequence comes from Ricinus marginatus, assembly GCA_028565995.1. Taxonomy (NCBI): domain Eukaryota; kingdom Metazoa; phylum Arthropoda; class Insecta; order Psocodea; family Ricinidae; genus Ricinus; species Ricinus marginatus. The sequence continues at coordinate 27,091 of JAOWBB010008350.1, read as the reverse complement.
CAGCAGTCGATTTGCATCCCGATTAGTACATATGTTTCGCTGTTTATACAGAAGACGTTCTGGCGTTGTTTCATGTTTAATGGCTGAAGCCCTAGAGGTCCCTGAAATACATGCGCCACTTAAAGTAAATTAACTTCTATTTTAAAACTAGAGGAATTTTTTAATTAGTTGATGATAAAAAAAATTCAAACAGAAAATTAATATTTTAATAATTAAATTTTTTAATTAATAAAATTAAACTTAACATTTAATTAAGTTCTTTCTTTTAGAGTCGATATGGCCGATTAACTCCATTGGCAAAAACACTTCAAGAAGATCCCTCTTGTCAGTTATGCAATATTTTACAGAAATATTTATTGCAAACAGATTTAACAGTAATCGAAAGTTTTTTGACAGAGGATCATCTACCAAATTTATCAATTCTTCGACAGGTAAAATGTATTAAGATTTTTCACTAAATTTTGATATCAAATGAAATAAAATGCACAGATCTAGAGAAAACACTATGGATATTGTTTAATGATGCTTTACAGAAATAACATTATTTGTCTTTATTAAATATTTTGGTTTTATATTATTTGGAAATGGAATAAAGATAATTTTAACAAAATTATGAAAAACATAGATTTTAAGTAAATTAAAACTTATTTATTAATTTTTGATTTTTTTATTCGAAGAAAAATTGTAATTTGTAAGAAGACTTTAGAAATAGCAATAAAAATAATGAATAAATTTCCATCTTTCAATTTTTCTTTTCTCGGATAAAATAGATTATAAAATTTTTTGTCAAATATGTGAAATAATTTTATTGTAGGGGGTAATTGTATTAAGTCGCCAGTGGAAAAGTGTTTTATATACTCCTTTACTGCTGGATCACAACTATAAAACCAAATATGTGAAACCATTAAATTTTAAAATCACAATGTCTGAATCTGATGATGATGATATCATTCCAACTGATGCAGATAATTCTGGCGATGAAAATGAAATAACTGATGATTGTGCTGTTCTCATCAGTAATAAGTCAGAATCTCTGATCAATAATCTTAAAATCCAGGAAAGTATGGGAGGTTGGTATTTAGTAGAAGAAATAAATTATATAAACATGAGAATAACAAACGAAAATTATCTGTTGACAAGGAAAAAAGGAAAGTGCGTCCTTTGATATAAACTCTTTAGGTTTTATATTACTAGAAATTTATTTATATTATATATACAGTAGTTATATATTATATATATAATAGTTATATACATAACTACTTTTTACAGCATTTTCATATTTCTGTAAAAACGAAATTAAGAAATCTCAAATTAAGTTGTTTTTACAAAAAATGAATATGTTATTGCATTAATTTTAAACCTTAAGCCTTTAAGAAATCTAGAAGTAATTAATATTATTTAAAATCTTTTCAACATCACTTATTGGTAATAACGAGGATTTCGGCTTTTAAATTTGTATTTGAATTTGTGTTGGTCAAATTAACTAAAATAAATTAATAATATTTATAACAATAATAATTTAAATTAATAATTTTAAATTAACTGAAAAAAATTTCTAGTTCCTACTATAAAGGAGTTATTATGTAGATTTTTTTAATATTGTTGTTCTTATTAAATTTTTTATCAATAAAAATTTATATTTTATTTATTTAGTTTGTCGACCAATATTTATTATAAATATAAATGTGAAAAAGTATTTTATTTAAACTTCTTAAATAAATATATTTTTTCGTATTGATGCAAGTTTGAGAATTAATATTATATATATATTATTTTATTGAATTATTTTGGAATTTTTGAAAGCTTCTGAAAATTAAAAATATGTAAAATAGTTTCTATTTCTCAAGAACTTGACATATAAAAAACTTAAAATATACTTCTGGTCTTGGTTTTTCTACATATATTTAAAAAAACTTTGCTGAATTTGAATATTATTATTAGCTTGAAATGTTAAAGCATTTCACTCTTGGATTACCTAGGAAGACAGCATTTCTGTATATAAAACAAAAATTTCCTTTTATTTAATTTATCTTGAATTTGTCTTACAACATTCTTAATTATAAAGGAGTTTCAAAGTAATTTTTAATTCCTCTTTCATAATTGATCTTTTATTGAAGTTTTTATTTTCAATGTTTCTTTTTCCTATTATAAATTTAGCTAATGCTGCGAAAAGTGATTTATTAGAAATGGATTCTAATTCCTTCACTTCACCTCAAAGAACATTAAATAAACCTATTCAAGGAGATAAGCGTGAAAAACATCTGCCTCATTTTCATCCTCCATCTTCGTCAAGGGCCAGTATTGTCTTTCCAATAATTAATGCAACTTATCCATTCTCTATTGAACATAAATTTTCGGCCGCAGATCATGGAATAGGTATTTATTATTTTAATGTCAATTAGATTGATAGCAGTTCTTGTAGAAAAAGAAGATTAATATATTTTTATACTAGCAGGTTTAAATTTTATTTTCAATCCAAAGCAATTTAAAAGTGTATCATCTAATTGCAATCAACTTTATAATTTTTTTTATGAGACTGATGAAAGCCGTGTAAACATCTATTTTTATTGTAAATTTAGTGTAAAACATGTATTATTTTTCACGTATTTATGTTATTTATTTAATTTTTAAATTTATACTTTAATAATTTTTAATCTTGTTTATATATAAAAAATTTATAATTTTTTACATAAGCATTAATTATCTTTGCTCATTATTTTTGCACGATTGAATTACATAAACTTAGACGTGATAAAAAAAATAATTTTTAAGATCTCAAAATATTTAAATAAGTTGATGATTTGTCATATTTAACTAGAGAATTTTCATTTTCATTCATTTTATTAAAAATATATTTGTATTAGATAAACTTATTTTTAAATTTTTAAACTTTTTAATTATTATATTATATCTAATGCTTAAACTGTTTTATTTAGGATATAGTACTCTAAAAGAGGATAAACCATCAGGCGTTCAAATGGGATCTAATGGCAGCAATTATTCAAATAATATCTTGGGTAGTCATCATTCCTTAAAAAGTCTTGATTCACGGCCTCCGGAAGACCTTTATAGCTGGATGGCGAAGCAAACCGACTTTACGAAGGAAGAAAATATTAATAAGGAACCAAAAATATTTGAGGCTAGTAAATAAACTAATTCCATTTAACATAAATTAAAAACAAATTTAAATTTCAGTATAAGAGCATGATACGAGATATGAAATTAATTAAAAACAATATTTTTAAAACAATTTTTTCAAATATGAGAAAGAAAAATAAATTTTTATTGAAAGAAGAATTTATATATTATATTTTTGTTCATAATACATTCGATATTCATTTAAAATATGAATTGAATCAAGATCGCACTATTCAAAATTTAACAAATCGAAAATTAAGAGAATGTTTAATTATCATACTTTTTTATTTAAGCTTCGAGTTTTAATATTTTTTGATCATGATAATTTTCTTAAAAAATTTTATTTTGGATTCAATACAGGAAACTACTACCAGAATGTTAACACAGGATAAATATAATTCATCGTGCCCTGGAGGTTATAATTTTTTTCCTGTTCAAAATTCTCTTTGTTTACTGGACGCTCATTTGGTATTTGAACCTCTATTATCATCACTTGGTGTAATGCCTCAACAAATGATAAGCAATTCCGGTGGAACATCAGGTTTATAGAGTTCATTTTTAATTATAAATATATTTTATTTAACATCAGATTAAGGCTATAAATTAATTAGAAATTTTAGGTCTAAAAGAAATTTGAAAGTGTTTTAATTTAATTGAAGTTATAAAATAAAAATATTTGATGAATCTTTATTTAAATATATATATTATTTTATTCATTATTAGAAATTTGCTTAGCTCTTTTATATAATGACATTTCATATTATATGTATATGTTTTCATCAAGATTACATGGGTAATATCATGTAAAAAAATTATTTCTTAAAAACACCATTCACTAATAAATTTTGAATTTTCTTTCTTTAATTAAAACGAAATAAAATCTTATGGTAAATTATCATTATAATTTAATTCTTTAACTTTTATTTACTTAATTTAATATCAAATATTTAAGGAAATGGTGCAGTTTTTGATTCTTGGGGTTCAAATATTTCGCTGGTTGCCTCAATGGAAGCTATGAGAATTGATATCGTCGTTAGTGAATATGGGAAACATTTTGACAGGAAAAAAGGGAAGAAAGTAAAATTATCAGGTAAATTATTTATTTGAACAATAAAATTCTAGCCAAATATTGAATCTTATCACGTTATTCAGGAAATCAAAAGCTGTTCAACATCTCTAATTATATTAACAAACTTGCATTATTTCTCTGATGTTTTCAAAATGTGCCTTAGAAATAAATTTGGCTTATAGATAATAATAAATTTGTTCTGGAACTTCCTGCGGAAGTTCCAGCCTTCATTTGTGAAAGAATTGGCGTCGAAATTGATGTGAAAAAATTAGCTGATATGGCTGTGGATGATATACTTCAGAAGCAAAATGTACTGTACATTTCAAGGGGTCAACTAAAGAAACATACAAGTACACGATTAAATTTCAGTTTGAACATACATTTCATATCACAACAGGTATATTTTAAAAATTATAAATTTAGATAGATTTATATATATATATCACATTTTACCAATGCTTATCATAACTTTTAATTATGATATTTTTTATTCAGGTAAATATGCCGCTATTGAGACTTCTGCATCAAATTTCGAGTATGTATCAAAATGTTAAAGATACTCAAATGGAATTAAGAGAGCAAAATTCAAAGAGTCAACCTGGTTTTTCTTTATTTAAGGAAAATAAAAATGGATCTTCATCAGGTAAATGTGTATTTTTATTATAAAATATGCATAAGCTAAAAAAAGTTTAGAATTAAATCAAGCTTCTCTATTTAAATTCTAATTCCTGTATCAAAAATCAAACAAATTATTTTCATAATTCGTGTATCAAAAATTTTTTAAAATTATCAGTTTCCATACTGTATCAAAAATTTCCTTCAGAATTTACTCATGATTTCAAATTTACATGCTATTTTCAAGTGTCCTTAAACTAAATATTTTTCATTGATATTTTCTTTTTAGAAAATTCCTAATTCTGTCTTGAGAATTAACACATTGTTCACAGAAAAGTGGCATTTCCGAAACCAATGATTATTCGTGCTATAGAATTATGAGCTATACAATTTGCTAAAACTCCATTAATTTTTAGTGCCGATGTGTGCCTTTAATTTATATTTTTATAGCTTCTGATCTCTAACAACGCTTTCACCTTTTATCTCAAAATATTTATCAAAGACTTCATTGTTGGGATTACATAATGATGTCACTAATCGAAAGTCAACCCTTCTTCCTTTTTATTGGCCAGACCACAAATTTTCATACAAAAATTAAGATCCACCATAAAAAATGTTAGAGGTAAAGTCTTGTAATATTTATTAATAGTCATTCTTTTTTACTGAAAATCTTATATATTATTCCAATTACTAATTTACAATTAGACGCCTCAGGCAGCTTTGACAGTTAGTTGTCTTTAAAATATTTATATTTTTTAAAAATTGATTTTAAAGCATAACAAAATTGAACCGAATAAATAATTTGAAAAAATGCAAGAAACATTTATATCGCACCAACTGCATCTCACAATGAAATATTTAAACCGATTGTATGTATATATGAATAAAAATTTACTCTGTAAGCTGAAACTAGGGACTTATTGACCGAAAGAGCTCTATATAGATAAATCATTATTTACTTAACTACTATTCTTATAATTCAGTTATTCAATGAATATTAATTTTATCTTTTTTAGTAAAGCTTCCTTTATTCTTATTTCATTCTTGGCTTCCTAAAGCCCATGTAGAAGCTCCACTAGTAGGGAGAATAGTTTTAGCTGGAGTGCTTATATTTCAGTGACATTTGGTCTTCTTAACGATAGCTGAAATAAATTTTTTTTTTAAATTAATTATTTATAAAAGATTTTATTTTAAATTAAATATTTGAGCTGTTACTTAGCTACGATGTAACGGATTATTTATTTGATAATTATTATGTAGAATTAAATTTTCAAGTTTTTAGATTTCCCATTATTCAGAATAAAATTTCAATACACAACTGAAATCTAACATTTCGTTCCATTAAATGAAAATACATTTTCTTTGATGATTATGATGGAAAACTGAGAAAATTTTAATACTGAAATTTAATATTTTTTAGGTTATATGAATTTAAATGATTCAGTTACTACTCCAATTTTGGCACACGATATTGATAGATCGTCGAAACCACAGTGTTGGAAAACTATTTATTATTTGTTGGATTTATATGCAATTTTGCCTGAAACTAAAACTGTTTGTCATAGGTAAGTATTTAATTTTATCATTTTGCTTTGATTTGCAGAATGCTTATTTCAGTTTTGTTATTAGCAATTACTGCATTTTTGTTTATTAAACAAATTTACATTATTTCTTGATGTTTTTCTTATATGTAATAGAAATTTAAATTTAAGCAGTTATTTTTACTACTACTTTTTATCATACAAATTAGTCTTATTCTTCACAATTTTTGAAGATTAATTTATTTAACGCTTCTCTTTTTCTTTTTTAATACATTTATTATTTGAAGCTTAATAAATACTTAATTTTTATATAACTCTTAAATTTGTATAATTTGAAATTTGTGTTCATTTTTCATTCTACTAATATTTTACAATTAATATATTTAAGAGAAAATTACAATATGAGTGTATAATCTTCTGTTAAAAAGATTTGTATCATTTTGTTAACAATTAAAATAATTGAGCCTCTTTTTCACATATTAAAATTTTATGTATTATAGTAAATGCACAAAATAATTTAAAAAAATCTTTTTTTTAACTTTACCTGATCACTTTATTATATTCGCATTAAAGTATAAGGTATTTAATTACCGTTCTTGATTCTTGAAAATCATGAAATTGAATAATTTTCATTTAATTTGTTTTCCAATCATTTTTCTTTTGTACTGGAATATTAATTTGTACATTTGCAAATATCAGGCCACTAAAATTTTGTATTTATATATATTAATACATATCCACTTCATATTAGATGACTTATGTAGAATATATATTACAATATATGATATATATATTGTAATATATGATGATATATTGTAATATATATTCATATATATGATATGATATATAATTAATAATATACAATTTTTGTGAGTAAAACTTATGATTCATATCGGAATATTAAAATGTTCAGTTTAATTATTAATGAATGTAATCTATACTTATGTGATAATTATTGCGATAAATATCAAGTAATATAAAATTTCAGGTTCTCAATAGCACCAGATGCAATTGACGGATATAAAAAGAAATCTGAATTAAAAATTAGTGATATAGATGTTGAAAAAGGAACTCAGGATCGCACTCAAGGTAGTTCATCTACACCATTACCTTGTGACAGACCTCGTGAACTAAGTATGTTCCCTTACCATTCGCTATTTTTAATTGGGAAAACAAATTTATGTCATGAAAAATTATCAATCAAACGATTTTATTGTTCTTTTGTTTCTCAAAGGTTTATTTACCGGTGAACGTACAAGTCTGGTCGTATTCGGCGTAGCTCGAATTCATCGCACACTATTATTAGCGACGCTGAGTGGTCTTAAACTTGAGACAGAAATAACAAATTTACATTCCAGTGTTACTTGTAGAAAAAAGTTGAGGCCCGAAAGCATTGAATGCTCTCTTACAGGACAAGTTGGAAGAACTATGATTGTTTTATTGGAAGGTGTTTCGCCGAATCAGAAGTAAATAAAGTTATGAAAAATAAATTACATAAAAAATAAAAATCAAAAAATATTAAAATAATTGTTACAAGTTCAATTTAAAACTTATGGAAATATTTGACGAAATGTTAATATAATATTGAATTTGTTTTGTTTAAAAACGAATAATCAAAATTAATTATTTACCTATCGTTTTTTCAGAACAGTGGTCAAGATTACTGTTGGTAAATCACAGGCATTGTATTCAAGCTTGTCTCGCCGATTAAAAGATAAAAATTCAGGATTGCTAACAGTTGGTGCTATAAATATTGATATACCTCAGCATCCTGCTGTTTTACATGGTATGATGACTAGAGGAAGTAAGCAATTGTCGTCAACATTGCAGGTTTGAAAGCAATAGAATTGTTTTCTTAAATATTTATTAACTAAATTAAAAAAAAAAAAATCACTGAATTTCTAAAAGAAGTTGATCTTATCTTTAGGAACTGGGTGTAAAAAGGGCTAGTAGACTCACGAGATGCAACACTATAGACGATACCGACAATTTGGGTAACTCTTCACCAAAACACCTAAAAGTAGACTCTGTTGCACCAAGTAAAGTTTCAAATATTAAAAGAGCAAACGAGCCAAGTTTAATCGAACCATTAGTCATGCAGTTTTCCATTATATTGCAGGTTTGACCCCCATCATACAATTTTACAAACTTTACAGCTTTCATATCTTTTTATAATATACATATTTATTAAGATTAAATTAGAAAGAGTAAATACCTATGATGTTTTTAGAGTTTGAGCATTAATGCTGCATTACTTCCTTCATTACAAGCGCAATACACAATGAATCAGGTTAATAGTTCAGGTGTGACTGGCAGCAAGGCAAAATTTACGATTGAACTGCCGAAGCATTCTCTGAGTTTTACTACTAAATTGCAAGTAGTTGAAGCAAATTTGCCATCTGCAGCTAGTATCGACTTACCGAAGGTTCATGTTTCGGCCGAATATATTCAGGATGGGAAAAATACCGCTGAAGCGAAATTTGGTGGTAAATTAGTTATAGATATTACTAAAACACTAAAATTTTATGAATTTATTCTTCGATAAAGGGTATGATTTGTAAGTGAAACAATAAAATAAGATCCTTAAACTAAATTTATTTGAATTTTGAATTTTTGTTCATCATCTTAAGGTTGATGAAATTTTGTTTTTATTTCATTTCTTTTGTTTTTCATCACTAAAAAAATTAAATAATTTTATAGGAATAAATAAAAAATGAAAAATTAAAAAATTGTAATAATTTTTTTTTCTATAGATGATGTGATTCTCAGAGAAGGAAGCTATGTTAATGCAACAGCGGACATCGGGAAATTCGAGCATTCTCTTACTACCGATCTTTTAAATCATTTGGTGTTTGTCCAAAAAGTATTCATGAAAGAAATAAATGAAGTTCTACAGAAAGTGTATGGAGGAGAAAAAGTAGTACCACTTTGGCAAGAGGAGCAAGAATCAAGGGTGTCTTCACTAAAAAAGATTTTATTTTCTCTTGTTATTAGAATAAAAGTTCGTAGAATTTTTTAATGTAATATTATTTTATGTAATATTATTTTTGTGTGTAAACTTAAAATTATAAAAACTATTAAAAAAAGAATTTTTTAACTGGACAGTGCAATTTCGGAACAAGCGAAATCGTAGAAATATTTTCTTAATGATAAACTGTTTTCGATATCTTTTGGATTAATCAAAAGAGTGTAATTTTTAAAATCTTTTGTTTAAATTGTATATTGTAGAGAATACAATTAACTGCTACAACACCAACAAATTCAGCAGTTAGACTTGAAACCGGGGCAGTAGAATTTCAGCTTTCAAATAGAGTTGAAAATGTTTACGGTTCTGCCCAGCCTAACCTGTACATGAAAATATTTGGCAAGGCGCAAGTTGATATCAATCTCAGTCTCGGGCAATTGTTGAAAAATGTTATTTTTGAGGAAGCAGAATCTGAATTTCAGCAATATGCATTCTTTAAGACCCAAATTGGTAAGATACGATTTAATGTAATATAGAAAGTAAAATTTTTAAAACAATTAGTTTCTTGAGATTACATAGACCATAAACTAGGGATTATTTAAGCAGTTTTACTTGTTTTTCACATTTAAAAGTCATTTTTTATTCGTTTTTTATTACAAATTTCTTTTTATTTTAGGTTTGAGAAATGCTTTTCAGGGTGAAATGGTTGAAGGCGAAGATAAAGAAATAGTTCTTATAACATTAAAAAGACCTTTAATTTATATTCAGCCAATGGCTGTAGATAAGGCAATTTTGGTATGGTTAAATTACAAAAATGCTTATGAATATTGGAATGAGCAACGAAGTAACCTCAATAAGGAAGTTTTAACTGCAACTCATCAGGTTCAGTAACTTCAAAAAATTTTTTTCTTATACATATTTTAAAAAATATTATTAAAGCTAGTAACTTGTTATTAAACTGCTCACTATACCCTTTTTTATATGTTAAGCAGATTAAAATTGTGTATAAAATAGTTGAATTAATTAAAATATAAATTTTCATTGTATATATTTATACACTAAATAAAAAAAAAATTTGCTGCACTACAAAAAAGTTTTAGCATACAAGGAAACATCAAAATAACTTAGCAAAACAATTTTTGATAATAACAATTCAGATTTAGTATTATTCTGCAATTTTCATATATTGGCATATTTATGGATCAAATAATGAGATATGATCCTGAATATAAGAATATTTCTTATATTTGTTTAATTTGTATTTTAGGTTTTTGAAAAAGTTCCTTTCGGTCAGCTAACGAGCTCTCCACATTTGGGTACATTATTCTTGCAGTTAACAGTTGATGATATGGGTATCTGTTTACCGTTAAATCCTTTACCAATAGTAAGTATTTTAATTTTTAATAAACTTATATTCTTCGCAAACATGAACATGTCCAAGAGCCGAGATATTACATTAATGAAACTTTATGAAAATTATTAAATGGCAAATACTGAAGTAAACCATTTTATGAGTCACACTTATTGTTCGTGCAAAATATTATTCTTGTAGATCGAATTTCGGCATTGATGAATAAAAATTTAATAAAATTATTACTTTTATCAACCAGTTTAATACAGTAAAAATTTAGAGTGTTAGATTAATGAGTGATCACTAGAAATGATATAATGAATAAGCTTATATGAATGTTGGTCAATTAACTATGCAATTTTTCTACAGAACTCTTGGGGTATGAACAGAATGGGATTTTGTGATTCTGAATCACGCGGTGCAGTTGTTGTAACTCTGGAGTCAACCAGTATTTCAGCTTGCAGCTCAGGATCTCTTATAAGCAAGGGACGTTTTGTAGGTTTATGCCTCCGTTTTGCCGATGACTTTGAAACAAGTTTAGATGATTGGAAGCCAGATATGAATGATTCTGCAATAATGAATTTATGTGTAGTGTCAGAGGGTACATATGAAGTCTGCAGTAGGACTATTGCTCAAAAACAAGGAAAAGGTATACTAGGTTTTTACTTAAAAACAGGTTTAAAATTCAGAATTGTCTGTATCAATTTTACTTAATTTTTAAGTTTTATATTTAATAAATTTATTTTAATTTATAGAAAACGCTAAATGGTTTTTGAGTGTTCAGTGGCAAATGGAAGGCGTAGATATCCATTTAGATGTGAATGTTGGAAAGCAGCTATCGGCTCTGGGACACACTTTAACTATGTTAACTGGTTCAACTGAGGAAGATGAAAATTTTACTGTCGATTATGATAGCGATGAAGCTGATGGCATACAAACATTTCAGGTATGAGAATAATTATTGTGATGATAAAATTTCTAATTTATGCTGAAATTTAAGACAAAAATTTTTTTTAATTTTAGGAAAATTTTGCACAAAAGCGATCAAAGACTGTAATTGAGAGTTTACCAGCTTTTGTTTTTGATCCTTCAATGGATTCCAAAAGGCGATCAAAATTAATTGAAAAAGAAATGCTAGAACAAGCTAAAATCATTAATGATTTGCGATGTTTAGGAGCTTCATATGGAACTATAGAACAAGAAGTCAAACGTTTGCAAGATTTAGAAACGATGATTTATAAAGATTTTAGAAGGTACTTTTCTGAAAAAGCTATATAAAAGATTTTTTACTGAATTGTGAACGGATATTTTTTTCATTTTAAATTTTCCACTTAATATATTTTAATAAAAGATATTTACATGAATTATGCTTTTTTTTCTCTTTAAATGTAAATGTTACTATTTAATGATTATATTAAAAGTAAGTTATTGTGTATAGTCTTAGCTATTACTTTATTAATTTTTAAGGGATATGATTCAACGTTTGAAAAGACAGAGTGCTAGAGCATCTTCAATAAAAGGCAAATTTGGTTTAGGAAAAAATTCAACTTCTTTTAGATCACGATCTTTTATTATTCCATCGCCAACACCAGAACAGCCTCTAGAAACAGATAGGTAATATTTTAACATTACGATAAATGAGACTTATATTAGCTTAAATAAAATTAAGCAATCCTTTAAACTTTCAGCCCTGACGATATTGTTCCTGTGAGTGTAAGATCAACTGCTATATCTAATAGTTTCGATAGTTCACCTCGCTCAGGGCCATCAAGATCGGCTTCACTTCGTGTTAGAGAGAGTGGAGAGACTCGTGTAACTTTTTCCGAAAATAACGATTTGTGCAGGTTCATGTCGTTCTAACTTAAAATCCAAAAATCAGTTTTAGAATTGGTTGTAATATGATTCACTTGTCTTACTAATATTCTAGACAATCTTCATTACCTAGCGCAGACTCCGATTTATCATTACCAGCGGGAGTGACTTGGGCAGAAGGAGATCATGTTATAATTGATGGAGAAAAAGTTCACATTAGAAAGAAGTTTTTTAATGACAGTTGTGATCGAATTAATAATTTGAGGTTATTTTTTTTCATTAATTTATGTCTAATTCATTAAGTCTTAAATAATGAATACAATCATTTTGAATTAATAAAGCAAATTAATTTCGATTGAATTTATCTAATTTTTAGTGAAAATTCCGATAGTGCTGCTAAGGGCTCGAGTCCTGTCCTTAATGTGCATTCTCCTGGCGTACAAAAATCTCAAGAACCAAATATTGATTTCGAGTTGGACGTTAAAGTGTTCATTAATAGTGGGAAATGCGTTCTTCATACAAAGGATTATGTCAGGGAAGAAGAGTTAAAACTGTAAGTAATCTAAAATAAATAGTTTCGTTTTACTTATTGGAAAAATATATTTAATATATAAACTATTTTAATGTAATAAAAGAATTATGTATTTAAAAATATACTGAAAATTGTCATATATTTTATTCACTTCATTACTAGAAAGATAAAATAATTTTTCATTTTTAGTTCACATAGAATGAAGAAAGAAAGAAGCTGTTCAGGCGGAGTGTTCGAATTTCCCCCTACAAGTCCAAATACAAGCAGAAGAAACAAAGATGCAAAACAAACATCTTCATCTACGAGATTAAGGTTTCCGCATGGCAATATTGCTCAGCTGATAGATCTTACTATTTTTCGAATTCCTGGTTTAGATGTGAAGGTGAAAAGAATTTATTTTTATTAATTCAGATTTGAAGCTAGTTAAATTTATTCAATAATAATCTTTATTATTAAAAACCGAAATGGACGTTTTTGTTGTTGAAGTATTCAATGTTGGATTTTATCCATATTTTTTCATTTTAGATTTATTTATATATATTTTTTAATTTTGGCCAAATGTGATCTATTTTAGAATTATATTTTTTAATTGTGTTTTCTACCAATTTAATTATTCTAATAAATACAACTAACTTGTTAACCTTTACAAAAATTTTACTTATTATATTTTATTAATTTAATGTTACTTTTAAAATAGTAGTACTCATATTATTTTTATGCTTTAGGTTCATTACGAATCAAAAATCGAAGTTGAAGACGGCTTTTCTCCTTGTACATCAGTCGATTATAATTTATCGCCTCCAACACTTCGTAAATCTGGAAACAAAAAAGCAAGTCTCTTTGCTTGGACTATTTTACAAAGTATACCAGAAGAAACAATAATTAGTCCTCACATTTTAGAATTTTTGGAAAAAACATTGGAACAAATACCTTCCGCTCTAGTTCAGAATAAAGAATCATTTACTTCTACTGGTCAGTAAATTAGTAGTAATTTTTTTTTTGTTTCAAAGTACAAAAGGAAAATACTGACTGTTATTAGATATTAATGAATAATTCATTTGAATTTGAAATAATTAAATTTCTTTCTTTTAATTGGTATAGTAATCTTTGATATTGGCTTAATTAAATCAATATATTAACTTTAGGGCATACAATGTTCACTATGGATGGTGATGCTGGTTGGGGATCCACTACTACTACCGGAAACTATGTATATGCCTCTTTTCCAGTTGATGTCATGGTATATTTTCATATGGAACCTTCTACATTCAGGTTTTCTTGTCTTCCAATATCCAGAGTAGAATGCATGTTGCAGTTACCTTCTTTGGACATTATTTTTTCTTCGAAAAGAGCAGAAGAGGAATTACAGAAGTAAGAGCTCAGTTTTTATAAACTATCGCTTTTAATAAGGCAATTTTATTTCTTTTATTGGTTAATAATTTATTTTAAAACTTAAATATTCAAAAACTAAAAATAATAAATTAACTTTTAAAAGTCTGTTAGTAATACTATTAGGTGGATTTGTTTTATGAAAAGGGGAAAAGAGCTTTAAGCATCCCCAAAAGCCTGGATATATGGAACTTTTAGCTTCCGAAGTTTTACAAAGTAAAAAACTTCTTCCGCTCTGGTGATTCAGTCGGAATATGCCGGACCAGCATCGGGAATGCCGGATTACTGGCATAATATTCTTCTTTGGGAGTAATCGCTTTTCAGGATAATGGTCTCTTTTAGCCTTTTACTGCCAGATGAGAATTAGAGTCTGGCGACTTATCGCAACACAGGATGGTGGTCGGACCCAGCTTTGATTGCTTGCCGACGAAGCCCGTAAGCTTTTGCCGTTTCGCTCGCGCCTCCGCCGATAGATCCACTGGAAAAATCCCGACAACACAGTCGCTACGACTACCAAAATAGTTCTGTAACCTGTAATCCCGCACGCTATCCACCAGTCACTTGGTGGGACGCGAAGCAGACAGAATCGCATGCACATGGGTGCTCCATACAGAAGCATGGAGAGGATTATCCAGGCGTAAAGGTGACGCGCCCCAAGAGGAGGACCCCCAAGGTTCTATGGTAGCCGAACCAGATAGTTGGCTATTGCTTCCCTTCAAAGAACCACCGCCTCGAAGTGGGCTTTAAAGCGCCATCGGCTGTCGAGGACGAGGCCGAGATATTTTATCCCTACTTCACCCGATAACAACAACGTCGTAAGTGCGCAGTCGGCTTGGCGGCGGTCTCCATCAATAGAACTACATGGTTCCATCCTGCCGAGGGACACCGACCGAGACTGTGCATCCGTTCGAAACGAGCCACGGTGCGTCTTTTCCTCTTCACCGTGTGACACTATCATTAGCGCCTCAATCGCAACTAGACGGGAGGGACAATTAGACAAAGAGTTATAGGCAACGCACCACAGAATCGGTCTCAAGAGCGAACCCTGAGGCATGCTGCACCTGACCATCGACCGACTCACGGAGGAATCTTGCGTGCGCCGAGCCGACAATACGCCCCGTCAATCTCCAGACGATATCTGCGGAGCAGGGCAGTGATCCGTCCTGTCAGGGCAGTGATCAGTGTCCTTTTGGAACCGGACTCTCGCAAGAGAAGGTCTCATCCGGCGAAAATGGCAACAGGCCGCCTACCACGCGCTCCAACAGGGCGGGTTCATCTGTGCAGTAAGCACCATGATGGGGAGCTGAAGTCGCCCGAGCGCCACGGATACGGCTGACCCTAGGGTTCCTCAACAGCCGCTCAGAGAAATTCCTTCCATGCGTCTGCTTTCGCCTTTACAATCGCAGACGAAAAAATTCTTCGCTGATCTGTATTCCTCCTCGAGAAGATGCACTAAGGCTTCGCTTCAGTGTGACATCGTCGAAGAGCTCTCTGCCAAAGGCGTCGGACATGATTCGCCGCAGTATGAAGCTAAAAAAAATAAACAGTGGACTTTCTACGCGCCACCGATCTCATCCGGAGCATAGATTCATCGTAAACGTCGTGAAGTATACCATCGAGTAAGGTCGCTCCCTTCCAGATCCCTATGCGCCAGTCTGGGCCGTGACTACGAGAGTATCCCCATTAAGACAGCGAAACGTCTATCTGGGCCCATACTACCTTCCCCTTCCCCGCAGAGATGCGAAGGTGCTTCACGTCTTGCGAATGTAACGATGATCGAAAATCTCTGCGGAGTCCATCACCCGTCAGTCTGACACTCAATGGGCCGCAGAATAGCTGGCAAAGCACGTCCATAATGGACGCATCGTTGCTACGGACACACATCGATACGGAACCAATCCTTCCACCCACTCGAGCAAGGCTGGGTAATGGGGCAACTTCAAACCCGAGTTTTGGCGTTAAAATTTCCGATGACAAAAGTCATCCATTCGAGGATGCATAGCATTCCCATGACCAGAAACTCCCCAAGTGGCAGCCACGAACCCTATATCCCTTCCAACTAAATCAAGAGACGAGGACTCCGCACCCTCCGTTTAAGCTTAATAATGTCCCCGACTCTTCGATGATCTATCGCCGCGAACGGGAAACGTGGCGGGCTCCAACACGACTGCCAAATTTTCCTAAGCCAGCTTATACTTTAAGAAACTCATTATTTTTTTTTATTTTCTGTTTTCTTCTTCGATTATTAATTTTTTCATTCAAAAAAACTTATTATCTACATTTGCAATAAAATTTTATTTTTAGTGAATTCGGTGATAGATCAGCATATTCTGAAGTTGGACCAATGCTATCTGCTGTTGGGGGACTCAGCGTTACAGGTTGTCTCTCTAATTTTTCGGTGCACATTTTTCATCCATACGGCGGAGGGAAGAAAACAGGTAAGGTGATCGTAATAATTTTTTGTTATAATTTGTTTTCGATTTTTATATGAATGGATATAATATATATAATATTCCAAAGGCATAAAAGAAGCCCAGTGGTCTCCTCTAACGGACAGTGAAAGAAAGGATTCTTTATCAATAAATGTAGAATTCGTAAAGTTTCATTTATCACGGAGTCGAAAAATAAATTTCCAGTCTGAGCATCAGAATAAATTTCCTAAATCTTCGAATTACGATAAAAGTCGAGCTGTAATTAGATTTTCAAGTGAGTGCTTCCAAAATTCCATAGCTTAGAATCTCTTGCATGAAGGTACTTTTTACTTCAATCTTGCAAAATTAATTTTTAACTCCTATTCTTGGAAATTATTTTATTTACAGCTGTTGTTGATATCGGCTCGGCATCATTCAAATATGACATGCGAAGATTGACCGAAATACTTGCCTTTCCTAAAGCCTGGTATCGAAGGAGTATAGTTAGACGTCTATTTTTAGGAGAGCTCAATGTTAGTTCTATTTATGAAGAAGACGGTGAATCGTCGTATTCAGGAACCGATGAAGAAACCACTTTATTGCAGAGAAGTGAAAGGTGAAGTTTTCTTAAATGTATGTTAATTGTACAAAATGTAGATAAAACAGTTAAAACCCAATCATAATCAAGTTTGCATTAATGCTCACTGCTTTTATATATAATCAGATTTACAAAATGTCCTAATTTAAATATTTATTTTAAATTTTTTTGTAGTCGTCATTTAATCGACGGCATAGGTCCTTCCCGTTCAGGAACAGCAAATAAAAGCCCTATGATGGGTTCAAGAGAGAAAGATCGGCTTAAATTGAGCTTAAGCGAGCAAAGAACGAGATTTAAAGGTATTCAAAGCTTTTTAAATTTTGTTATATAATATTAAAAAGTTAGTAATTTTTTTTTGATAATAGTTGTAAAGTAAAAATAATGTCTTTTCATTCATATCATTAATTTATTTTAAAATCTTTAATTCATAATAATTGACAAATAAATTTTAACAGTATATTTAATATTTTTATAAATTATCAATATTGATAAAAAAATTAATATTTTTATGATTATAGAAAGGGGCAGGGTAAATACAATCGAAACTGATATCTCCACTTTATTAGATCAAAGCAATAGACCATCATGGGAAACTCTTGTTCTTTTTGCTGTGAATTTCACCAAATTAAGAGTTCAGATGAATATGGGAAATGTGATGGGAAATGTTATGTAAGTCAAAAAATTTTTTAATAATATTTATTTTATTTTTTAATGTCATTTTAAAGTTTTAAAATTATTTTTTCAAAATGTGACACTAAACAGATTATTTCAGTCTCTTTAATTTTTTACATTCAATGTCCTTTCTTTGCCCGTAGAATTAAAACAGTGAGAAATAGTGAAATTCATATGTGATAGACTTTAACGATGTGACCATCAAAAACTTGTTTTATGTTCATATCTTTTTTTTTAGTTGATTAAAAAATTTTTTGTTTTCCAGTTATTATTTTATTATTTTAATGTTGATTTTGAAAACCTACATTAAAAATATAAAAGAAAACAAACATTAAAACTGAACCATTAAATGAAATTTTAGGTGGTTAACAAAAGACTTTCATTCTGAAGGTAGACTTTCCATTGGAAGCACAGGTCACAAAAATATGTATATCGGTGTGGGTTTGGGTACATGTAATTTGGATGCCAAGGGTGGTATAGTAGGTGGAACAATTGACTTAAGCAATATTGACACATTTGGTATGTTATTTAAAAATAATTACTTTAATGGTAGGATAACGTGCACGCTTTTTAATGATTAATTAAAGACGACTCATCAGAAGAAAATGTATGTTCTTATATTATTCTTATAATAGTTCACGTTAGAGAAGATCCTGGAACAGAACCTGATCATACACTCGGTTTGAGATTATGTGCTTTGGAATTAAGATTAGACTATATGGGAACAGGAGTTTTAATGACGCGAGCTAGTTCACTCAATGTATCTTTAAGAGACGAATGGAGAATTCATAGTTTTAAAAGTACAGATTCTTACATACCAACCAGGAGGTATATTTAAATTTGTCTTTTTTATAGTTTCTAGTTTCTTCATAGTTTTCTAATTTAATCGGTAAAAATAACTTATTTTTTACAGGCCTGCCATGATATTTGTGCATGGTGATTTAGGTTGGGATCAACTGCAGATCATGATTTCAAAATCAACCACTGCCGATCTTTTAAAAATGTACTACAAACTGGATGAATTTTTCTCGCAGCAGTTCCAAAGCAGTAAAAGAGTATTTTCCAGCCTTCAGACGAAATCATTGCTCCGTTCCGGTAGCGTTAAGAAAAAAGTTTTAAAAAAGAAAGCGAATAATATAGAAAGCGGAAATGCAGGTTTGCCGTGGAGTGTTCAAGATAATAAGCATCATCATCATTGGCAAAATGTGTTTGCTATTGTTGGTGGATTAAATTTGTACACATTTAAGGTAAATAACTTTTTATAATTATAAAAAAAAATTTTCTAATAATTTCGATAATTCATTTAACTTATAGTTAAAAATTCAATTCGTTCTAAAAGCAAATTGTCTACATAAAGCCACATGTTCAGTATTATAAACCATTTTCATAAATCATTTTTAAAAAGTAAATAAACTGAATACAATTTGAATGGAGGATTTACATTATTATCAAATAATGAGAATAAATTTTGTCAACGTGAAGCAATTAGAATTTTCTTATTACATGACAATAATTGAAATATTATCAATTTCCTTGTTTGAATTTTAAATTTATCTGAACGTTTAGGTGCCATTACCATTAAATGGAACAGTTCTTGGTGGTACGATGGAACTACACGGCTCAAATATTTCCTTAGCCTGCTTTCACGGGATCAATTTCAAATCCAAATCGTGGGCTCTATTTTCTCTTAAAGAGCCTTGCATATCTTTTGCAACCGAAGCACAAGAAATTCCTTCAGTCAACAGTATGTATATAAGTTCAGATATTTCATATAAATTTTAAACAATGAAAAAAATTAACTGTTAATATTAAAATTTTTAAAAATATTTCTTAAGAATTGTCATTTATAAATGGTAAATGTTAAAGTCATTTTTGATTATTCACTATTGATTTTAAGAAAAAAAATTTATAGTCATATATATTTCTCAGGTAATAGTTTATAAACGTTTCTTTTAAATCCTAAACAATCAAGAATAAATTACAAATATTGTCAATTCACCAAATCCGATTGAAATTTATACAAATATCTGGGGATAAAATTTATCTTTTTAGTACCTAATAACTTAGATGTTCATATCGTGGAAACATTGACGTTCAGCTTGGGAATGACCATGGAGAAACCCCGTGCTCACCATCACAGTATGGCCACAATTTGCAGAATGAGCAGGAATGTCTTATTTCCACCTCAATATAAAACTCTGCAGGAGTGGTTTAGCTACGCTTTTGCAACCAGTGATATTGATGGTAACGAGTCATTCGTTCAGAATTTTAATTTTGGTGTTCTTTAATTGGAAACTATTTTTTACTTTCTGAGTATTTTTCTCTATAATAATTTTTTAATTAATTTATTTTATCATAACATATACTTCTAATTGAAATTTTAGCGGTTGACCGTTTTCCAACAATAGAAAGAGATCGGTCCGAAAGTACTTCCAACGAAGAACCAAAAAGGAACACTCGTGGTAACACGAAGTTGCAGGATTTCAACCAGAGCCGAGAAGATATTTTCGCTCTTCCATCAATGCAACTTCATCTTAAAACTGAACATTTGCAGGGGGATTCTAGTAATGATAGAACTCGTAAGTTATTTTATGTTTGGAAGAATAAAAAATTAATAAGCTCTGTTTTTTTAATTTCATGCTTTATTGCGACAATAATAATTGCTGCTACATTTTTTTTGTAATTAGATTTAGAAAATAATAAATTAATGTTTCCATGCTTTAAAAAAATTAATTATTTATATTACATTACAGAAAATATTAACTAATAAAATTATTTATATAGAATGTATCAGATTTGAGGATATAGCTTGTGTTATTTGCTAGTGCTATGTAAGAAATAATTGTTAAAAAAAAAAAAAAACAGAGTTCTAGAAAATCGAATAAGCTTTGTTATGAATTTGGAAGAATATAGTGTAAAGTAATCATAAGGAAGAAAATACACATGTAGGAAGCTCATGAGTGAAGTAAACATTTTTAAAAAGCTAAGCTAATTGCTGGAAAAAAGTTAACGCGGAAAAGTCACTGAAAAATAAGTCTTTAATAAGAAAAAAATTGTTTTTACGAAAAATTGGAAAATGAACTCAAAGCAAGATGAATGATTTGATCTGATGTTCTAAAGAATAAAAAAAAATAATCCAAAGTATATCTTTTTTTGCGTTGCTGAAATATGAATCTTGAAGAAATAAACTACTTTGGAATTAGAAACATGAAAGATGCGCCCATAGTAAAAAAAATAACTGGCTGCGGCAAATTGAAAGTAGAATCTTCATGAATAACAAGTAAGAAAAATAGCACTGGTTGAGATGATAATTACAAAAAGTATCGGAAAGAACATTCTACAATTTGAAGTGACACTTAATAATCGGTGACATGAAACAATGAAATTGCAAAACAATATGAAATTAAAAACAAAGAAAATATTAATCCAGTAAGAGAAACAACATCTAAGAGTTCTTCTGCAACATAAACATAAAAACTATATATTTCTTCATTTTTTTGGGAGGCAGATATAAAAAAAAATGATAGTGTCTTAAAAATATTACACTTTTTGTAGCATTATGAATTTTCCAGGACCCGTTGTCGAATGTAGCTTTATCACCGAATTTGAAGATCATATATTCGTTACTTTTGATGCCGAAGCTTTTTTCTTCCTTCACGATTTGATTACATCTTATTTAAAGGAGCGCGAAAGAGTTGTGAGTAGGAATTTCTATAATTTCTTGTTAAATATTGTCTAAATATTAATTACAATTTAATAACAGTAAAATTATAATCGCTATGAAAGTGTATATTAAATCTAATTATGTAAAAAAAAGAAGAATTTAAATATTTTGCTATATTTATAAATATTAAAATTAAATATTTGCAATTTATTTGAAATAAATTTTTGCAGACTATTTCTGTTCAAGGAGGAATGAAGATTCATAGCCCCGAATCGGAAAGAAGAAAGGAATTGGTTCAGGTAGAAGATACCAAAAAGGCAAAGAAACCGTTTGATGGGGAAATGTTTCTTAAAGATTCCAGGATTTATCATTGCAAAACGTGGCATTTAGAACCCACAGTGAGGTGAATTTCAATAAGAAAATCCTTTTTTCTATTCGTTTATGAAACAAAAATCTTGTTTTTATCCAAAAAGTCTTTTTTTTCTAATCAGATTGTGGTCGTGGGCCGGAAAAAGTATAGAACCGTATGGGATTGACTTCATACTTCAAAAACTGGGTTTTTCTCATGCGAGAACGACGATTCCCAAATGGATGCAGCGAGGTTTTATGGATCCGTTGGACAAAATTTTGGCTGTTTTAATGCTTCATATGGTGTCCATGGTTCGAGAAGGCTCAACTGATTCCTGCAAAAAGACGGGTTAAAAGTTAGAATTTTTTTCATTTGTTACTTTTTTATTTTTCTTTGTACGATGTTTAATGCAGTATTAGTCTCTGTATCATTTCATGCTTAAGACCCGAGCTGAAATTTTAAAAATAAATTTTATCTTTTATTTATGTTGTTAATAAAGCGTAATTTTTTTTCTTTTTGTTGATATCTTAATAAATACATGAAAATATTCTAAAGTATCTGCAAACCGTTTGCTTATTTTTTTTATTTCCCATCTCAAAAATCATAAAAAAGCAAATTTAATCTTTTCCTAGGTTGTTATTATAATATAAATTACTGGCTGAATCAGAAAAAATTTTAATATTCATTGAACTAAAAATAGAAACAAAGTGTACTTTTGAGAGAAAAAACTAATAAAAAAGATGAAAGAAATAATGAAATGAAAAATTAGAAGGATACGATTTTTCAAATTTAATTTTTTCTGCTAATTATTAAAGCCTGAAATTCATAATGTTTATAATTATATAAAAATTAGAGCATTACCCTAAGTAATTTTTTCTTTTTTAACTCGTTTGAAAATCAATGGCCTGAAGTCCTTAATTTTTAACTTTGAAGCAAATTATTAACACCAGCTTGTATCTTGAAGGCACTTTCCTAAAAACCAGGACACCATCAGCCGGTTTTCAGGAGAATATTGTTCCAAATTCAATTCTTCCAAAGAAATTTTGTTGCTCTAAAAAAAAGCGTTTCTTTTATTATGATAGAAATTTTATTTTTCTTTATTCACCTAAGTATTATACGAAAAGCTTTTGCTTGAAAATTTGCGTTAAATTCAGAATGGACATTGGATTATTTAATGGCACATGAAGAGACTTTTTTCTCTTAACTCAGCTTCTTAGCCTTTCTGAGTCTAACCATTGTTACAATTAAAAATATGCGTAAACATAATTAATAAATGTTTTGAACTATTTTTATTAAAAATATCGATGGAAATTTATTTCATCTAAATTTACATAGAAAAAATATCGGTCTCATAAGAATTCTTAGTTTAAGATGTATACTAATACGATTGATTGATATTGAAATTAAGGCTTTGACAAATATTGGATTGAAATTGATGGACCCTATTTATGGAAAATTATCAAATCCTGATAAAAACATTTTTTACACGTTTATATATATTTGAAATTTTTAAGAGGATTTCGATAATACCTTTATATGACGGCTATTAACAAATAAATATTTAGAGAAATAAAAGGAGTTACCAGTCGGGGAGGAAATATTCTTCTGCATTCTTTTCTATTTACATGTTCAAGATAGGCCATTTTTAAATTCATTAGTGTTTTCATTGTGAGACAATTCTTGCAAAGAATGCAATGTAAGGATCCACATTGTTTGCATTTGGCCTGGGCGCACTCATCTCCAAATACTACTAAATTTTTTTCAGAAATTTCCATTTCTTCTTCTTCCATAGATCTAATTATAAAAAATAAATTTATATAATTTCTTATTAATTTGTTAATTATCAATTAATTTTTTATATAACCGAAATTTTTATTGACTTCAACTTTAAATAAGATATATATTCTTTTATACACACACATATATATATAAAATTAAATGAGAGAACTCTGAAATTTATGAAGAAAAGTTAGAATAAAGCAAAGCAAAACAGAAACTGTTCATAAAGGTGAGCATGTCTAATACTTTGTACGAAAAAAATTCCCGATTATATATTCAGAGAATGTTATTAATCTTTATTATTCGTTTAATTAAAACTAAGTATTTCTATACTTACTTATATCCAAGTGTATGAGTACTTTTGGCTATACCACATAAAGAGAAAATATTGAATAAAATATTTTCGTAAAGTAGTCTATTAGGTGGAAAATGAGCTGATGACAAATTCGGTGACATGTTCGCTTCCATTAAAAAAACATTTAAATCTTCATCGACAACAAAATCAAGTCTCATCAACTCAAAAAAGTTGCCAATATTTTTGTATCGATTAATAATTTTAATTATCATCTTTTCCTTTTTAAGGAAAATCGATGCTATGGATTCTTCAATTTGCTCCCATATTTTCTGAGGTTGATATCCTGTAAAAATATTAGTAAAAAAAATTTTCATCTTTACTGTCATAATAATAAAATATACATACTTACATAACTGCTAAGTAAATTTTTTTTATTATGTATTTATATTGTTACACTATTTGCACTTTAGAAATACTCTTAGCTCCCTACTGAAAATTATTTGAATGATTCTATTCAATTTATAAAACAATTTTCTTTGTATTTTACAAATAATAAAGTATGAAATATATTTTATGTATACATATGCTTGTGTGCGTGAATGTGTGTGTTTATGTATGTGTGTATGTATAATCAGTAAATATCATAATTTTACATTTAGCACTAAATATTAATACTTCTTAATAAATAAAATCTTAATCTATTATCTTCTGATTCTTCATGATTTTTCACAATATAATTTATTCTTAACGATTAAATTAAAATTTGGTTATTTACCTTTGTTTTTGAGGTATATATTAAGCGATTCCTTCATTCCGAATTTCAGTTCTTCGTAACTTTTTTTTAATGAAGGCATTTTCCAAATTGGAGTATAATTGTCTCCAACAACGTATTGATCAGTATCTGTAGGATCAAATGGTATGTATTTTTTCGAACAAAATCTGAAATCAAAATAGACTCATTCGTGCGAAGATCCAATCAATAAGCCCAAAGGTAGGAAAAGAAAAAGATATCTAAAACGTAATGTATGAATTTCGTTTTGTTGTTAACAGTAATTGTTTATTGGTGATCCCGATACCTGAATATTTCGTAGAATTGTGAAGTTCTGAATTTACTTTCCTTTCGGAAATATAAAAAATTTGAACTGTATGCAAAGATTACGTCTCTGCTTAATAAATTAAATTATAAATCTTAATTTTGATTGAATTGTCTTTACAGTTTATGTTGTTATATAACTTAGAAAAATTAAAAATCACTCCTATTTAGATTTCTACCAACTTATCAAAGTTGCAAAATCAGTAATTTAATAAAAATAAAATTATAATTTAAAAATTCAGAAATACAATAATTATAAGAGTGGATCGTTTTTTTGGGGGGTAAAATATGCAAAACCAAAGCGCTTATATAATGTACCTGAGCAACACATCTCCATCATAAATATATACTCTCAGTGGATCGATAGATGTCAGAATTGTATATATTCCAATATCAAATTTTCGATCATCAACAAGAAGAGGTTTTTGCACATATTCCTGTACAAAAGTCCCTTCCTGATTCATATTTATGTCTTTTATCTTCATAATTTTGATTCCTCTATGAGAGTTGCTTTTCTGAACGAAAAGAATACTTGGGTGTTCATTTGCATACTGCATTAGCTGCACTTTCTGCTTTGGTAAATGAAAAGCTCGAGGAATGTGTTTTAAATCAGATGTAGCTAAATCAACTTTGTTTGTGAAGTATCCAGACCCGGGAAAGTGATTTACCTGAAACAGCAGTTCGGTCGAATTTTAATTGTTAGTCCAAAATATTTCGAAGCGACTAAAAAAATTAATAATAAGTTAATTAATTTAAAAAGAATCGTATTTTCATGTTACACATGAAAATTTTAATAAAATTTTAAATTTATTGAAATGGGGTGATATTTGAAAAAAGTAATTAAAGTTACCTTTTGATGGGGAGCCAAATTCTGCAGTAAAACTTTTGGAAATGGTGATCTGTCGCCAAAGGGATAAACATGAGACCAAAGTAAATCAAAGTTTGAATTGTTTTCCACTCTTGAATACCCCAGACGTTCTAATACTAAAATAACGTGTTTGAGATAACCCGAATCAACATTGTCTCCATGCAACATGTAGAAGAGTTGATTTTGTTCTTTTTTTTGTATGCCTAAGTTATCGCATTTTTTTCTATGACATATTTTACTCAAGTAAATTAAAAAAACAATGAAAATAATAATCCCTAATATGGCTCGACTGGAAGTAAATTTCTTTTTACAAGTTCTGAAGAAACGATCTATAATCACTGGTGCCATTTTTTCTTTAATTCCTGTAACTTCATTCATTCTAATGAATAAACCTCAAAATAATTATAAATATAATAAATAATATCGGTAATATTTATGGTGGTTTGGAATGTGAATCTTAAAATTAAATATATAATATAATAACTTTAAAGGATAAAAATATGGAAGATTATTCTTAAAAAATGTGGACAAAAATTTTAACGAAAAATTACAAATATCAAATTCTCATAACTTTATCTATTAACTATTTTACAAAAATCTTGTTTATGTGTTATATAAGCTTTTTTATGATTCATAATTATTGCTATATATATAACAGCCTTATATATTAATATGTATTGTAATATATATTGTAGTATATACATTAATATTATATATTTAAGCCTTAATAAAGAGTAAGAAATTTATTTTAATTTCGAAATACTAGCTGATTGTATATTTCTAATTCACTTTAAGAGAATAGAGAAAAAATAAATTTCTAGTTTTCCATTAATATGTGAATATTTTTTACGTAATTGATGAGCTTTGTAAAACGGTTTGGTTTGTTAAATTTTCAAAAGAAAAAATAACTATATATATAATTCTATATTAATTAATATAATATAATTTTT
>JAOWBB010008330.1:0-100637 GCA_028565995.1 Ricinus marginatus | reverse complement strand
ATTTTATTGCCAAATTAAAATCACTCATAAAATTATATAGACATTACTTTTTATATTACCAGATTTTTAAAATATTTTCCTTTCTTAAAATTCTTTTTTTAAAAATTCAAATAATTTAATGATTTAAATAATAAATATATGATTATATACTTTTTAATATATAATATTAATAATTTGAATAAACATATTATGACAAATCCTTAGCATAAGTATCATTTGTTTGGAATAATGTTTTAAAAATTTCTAAGTCATATATATTCATAAATTCAGTCAAATTCATTTTTGCAATCTTAACATGATGTCGTTATTAAATATTATTTTTTATATTTATCTTATAAACAAATCGGATTCAGAAAAGATCATAAGATACTTTGTTGAAATTTTATGCCTATTAAATTTATCGTGGCAGCAGGAAATCTGGCTCGTGCCGCGCGAAACTAATATTTATTTTTTAGATGACAACCTGTGTACCCCTTTGCTTATAAGTTTAATCTTAATTTAATTGAGAAAAAGTGACTGCATAGGAATTCTGAAGTGAATATTTTTGCAAAATGCAAAATAGAGCTATAGAGAAAAATTAATGTTCTTTAAAAGAAATTTAAAAAATAATAAAATTAGATTTGGATTTGTGGAATTTCTCTATATTATCAAGAGAAGGTTAGAAGGAAAAATTTTTCAGACAGAATAAAATAGCAAGAGAAATTATCATTTAAATGTTTTGGGGTAGTTAGTATAAACGAAAATTTATATATTAATAATAAATTAATTTTATTTAAGAGTATAAATTTATTTTTATTTGAGGAATTATTATGGAAATCAAGTATTTTAATGGAATGGTTTACAGTAAAGTTTGCCTCAATCTGGTTTTATCAATTTTAACAGTAGCTGATTATTATTTTTTTTTATTTCCAGGCAAATTGACGGCCTAGCTCCAACATTTTCGAAAAAACCAGCTATAAGACAGGAAGAAGACGGAAAAAGGTTGTTGTTTGAATGCAGAATTCAGGCGGACCCGAAACCAACAGTGTCCTGGTTCCACGACGGGGCGCTTGTAAAAAATTCTCCGCGTCATAAGGTTATAATTTACTTAATTTAGAATCTTTTTCATGATTTCCGCTGCTTCTCCATTGAACCCGAAATATAATTCATAAATTTCATTATCATCCTATCTTTTTAATTTTTTATAATCTTAGGATAGAAATAAAGTCTGAACGAACTGTTTTGCTTAGATAATTAGTTCTAAGCGAAAATTTTTAATTTAATTTTTATAGATATTGTTGGACAAGGATGGCCATTCATATTTCGCAACACTCGAAATAAAAAACGTGACCGTGGAAGATGCTGGAAAGTACAAAGTAACCGCAAAAAACGAATTAGGAGAAAGCAATGCAACAATTAGTCTTAATTTCGATAGTAAGTAAGATATGGAATAGGACCGGAAATGAAAGTGTGCTTGTATTTGAATTTTGAAATTTTTTTTACATTTTAGGTGATGAGGCACCTGTGCCAGATGATGGCATAAAGCCGACATTCACTGAACGACCAGTTATTAGACAATCCGAAGATGGTACAAATATAACCTTCGAATGCCGCTGCGTCGGTGACCCCAAACCGACAATTACATGGTAATTATAATTTACAAATGACTAATTCATGTACTGTATTGTCCTAAATGTATAAAAACTGAAATTACAATCCAATTAAAAATATCTTGTAAAATATTAAAAATTAATATTTTATGATGATCTGATGAATGATATCATTCATCAGCTTTAATTGTTAACTGAAATTCAGTAGCAAATTCATAAAATTTTATATTTTAATTTTTTTTCTGGCAATTATTGCAATAAATTTAAACAAAAGCCAATTCGAGTACGGGCTTGAATCTATTTCGTTAATATGAATTACTGACTCCCGTTCATGTTAAAGCTTAATTTAAAACCTAACTTAATCTGGAGTGTCAAATATAAAGATTTCATACATTTGTAATGCTATGACAGCTAACAGACAGAAAACAATTAAATTTCTCGTCTGTATTTAACATATTCAAGGAAGTGTTATGCAATAAAAAAAAAAAAAATCTTTGTTTCCGCACTTCTGATCGAATTTTCATTTTTATTTTCTTGTATCCTTTTTATTATTCTTATTAATCTGATTTAAATTAAGGCGTGAAAAATATTCAGTTATAACCGGAGAAATTGATTTAAATTATGAAATATGTATTTTTTAAGAGTATTATTTAATTTTTTATGATAAGAAAATTACAACATTTGATGTTTCTTTATTACAGGTATCATGGTCAGACGTTAATCAGAGATGGCGGACGGTATAAAACTTCTCTGGTGCTTGACCAAAAGCTTTATCATATGGCCAAATTGGAAATAAAAAATGTAGAAAACACAGATGGAGGCGAATATAAAGCCATTGCGAAAAATGTTCACGGGGAAGGGGTCGCAACAATTAATTTAAATTTCGAAGGAGGAGGAAAACCTAAGTACGAATTACACTTTTATTATGATTTATTTTATTATATATTATCTTATATATATTTTTACATATTATCTAAATTTAATTATAATAATATGCATTAAGAAAGTAATAGTTTGGTTGAAAGAGTGGCTGTATAATATATTTTGCATTTTTCACATTTAAATTGCAGAATTCCAGATGGAAAACCTCCTCGTTTTCCGAAAAAACCTACGATTCGACAAGAAGGAGAGACATTAATCATGGAATGTGTTCTTGAAGCCAATCCATTGCCGGATATCACTTGGTTTCAAGGAACCAGAGCAATTTCTGATTCAAATCGAGTAAAAATGTCAAGAAAAGTAACCGGAAAAGATACTTACCTTTTGACATTAGAAATACGAAACCCAACAAAACAAGATGGTGGAAACTATAGATGTAATGCTGTTAATGGATTCGGGGAAAGCAATGCAAATATAGCGTTAAATTTTCAAGGTATACATAAGAAAAACTCAAAAAATTATGGAATTGATTTTACGTTTCATACTTTTATTATTTTTTAAATCTATAAACTTACATTAAATAAAATAATTTTTGAAACTTAATATATCCATAAGTTTAATATTCGTAATCATCATATTCATAACATATGTCCATATTCTAATATTCAATATTAAGTTCAAAGTGTTGATCCATAAGTATAATAAGTTTCTTTTTCTTAGGAGGGGATGAAGAAGGATTTGCCCCCACATTTGTTGATAAGCCCAAAATCATTCCAAATGAATCAGGTACGCTTATCACTATGCAATGCAAATGCAAAGCTAATCCTAAACCAGAAGTTAAATGGTACAGAGGAACTACTTTAGTTAAAGAATCGGTGAAAATAAAAACGAAAATTATAGATAAAGCCGAGGATATATATGAACTAATCATGGAAATACAGGTAAATGAACGTTAAACAAAATAATACGAACAATTTTCTATAAACAAATAATATATTCGAAATATCTAGTAAATTAATTGTAAAAATACTAATGTAATTTTCCATCATACAAGGATCCTGGTAGTGCAGATGGTGGGACTTACAGATGTAATGCGAAAAATGAGTACGGTGAAAGTAATGCAAATCTAAACTTAAATATAGAAGCCGATCAGGAACCGGAAGGGAAGGAGCCTATTTTTGTTCAGAAGCCTAGAATTGTCTCCGAACAAGTATGTAGATTATGTAGAACAAAAGAAAACTGTAGATATAAGATACTGTAATGCAATGGAGTCTTCAAAAAATATTTATTTATAAGTAGCAGAAAGTTTTATTCAGATGGCGCTTTTTCAAAATTCATTCCATCGAAAAGTCACTAAATATACGAAATTAATTTTGCTTTCAGAACGGAAAATTGGTCATCATGGACTGCAGTGTCAAGGCTGATCCTGCTCCTGATATTATATGGTTTCATGCTGGCAAAGTGGTAGAAAAATCTTCAAAAGTTATTATGAAAATAGAAAAGAAGGAAGATATTTATTATATACGTCTTGAACTTAAGGATCCTAATAAGGAAGATTCTGGGTTGTATAAATGTAACATTAAAAATCCATTTGGGGAACTGAATGCTAATTTAACATTAAACATTGAAAGTAAGTTGTTTGAAAATCAAAACTTTGAAAATAATTCTTGTATTTGAGATGCTTTAAAGATCAAAAATTATGATTAAGTGTAAAACGTGAAACTTTAGCCCTGGGTTTATAAAAATATAGTAATTATAAGGTATTATTCAGAGCTGATACAAATCACAATTAAAGTTCGGTATTTAAATTTCATCGTTTCATAACAGTTTTGATTTATGTTAATTACATATTAAGTACCATAATTTATCGATAATTTCATCATTATATTACTTAAAACATTTAATAATAACTGAGAGAATTAATGTTTCAAAAAGTTAAAAAAAGATTTGTTAACTTTTTTTAATGTGATTATTAAAATATGAATAAACAATATCTTTTAGTTGTGCCTGTAATTAAGGAAAAACCGAAAATTACGAAAATTATAAAGAGACGAACCGTTATAATAGAATGCAAAGTTCAGTCTTCATTTACTCCACAATGCACATGGTTCAAAGAAACAAAAGCAGTTAAAGAAGATTCTACCCACAGCATACACGTTGAACAAATAAGAGATGTAAGTCGTCGCTAAAAAAGTCTATTTATGAATTACGATATAACGAATGAAAAATATAGTTTGAGTCAATTTGAATATAATAAATATTTAACAAAAACTTAAAAGTAACTATTAATTTTAAATTTTAGGGAGAATTTTGCGTTAAACTAGAAATAGAACCTGCTTCACAAAAAGACAAAGGTATCTACAAACTAGTGGCAAAGAATGAAAAAGGAGAGGCAACTTCTCAGACGGTTGAATTAACAGATATTCCAGAAGAAAAAGAAGAAAAAGCTGAGAAAATACAGATTGCTCAGGGTCTTACGTCAATCGTAAGTGATTCAGCTTTCACTTAAATTCATTTCCATTTATATAAATAATTTGTTTTTCAAACACAGTTTTCAAAAACTGTGTTTTCTCAAACACAGAAAAATTTAGATATTTGAAGTAGCTTTAAACATATACATTTTTATACTTTTTACTTATACATAAGATTAATCAGTCATACGAATTATAAAGCGATTAAAAAAAGTTTTTTACTTAATAAATAACTATTTAGATGTTATTTTTCTTTAAATTATAGGAAGTGGAAGAAGGCAAATCGGCTAAATTTACTTGTATATTAAAATCTTCTGATAAAACGACGAAAGTCACTTGGTATAAGTAAGTATAGTTATTAATTAGATTTAGAATCATTAATAAATATATTATTACTACTAATGAGCATTAAGTTTAAACACACTAAATAACATAATTATCATCTATAAATATAATATCTATTTACATAAAATAAATATAAATATAATTATCAATATATCTACAGGATATTTACAATGTCTAACAATTAGTGTTTAAGGACACAAATTTCAGTTTCTCACAATTTTATTAAAATATATTTAAAGGAAACAAAAGTTTTTAAACTTATTTGTATACGTTATTAAGAAAACATTGATTGTCTGCAATTATTATGCCCTAAGATTATCTAATAAACCTCAGTAGCTTGACAATTATGTAAATAGTTTACATTCTATTTAAATGTTGGGTATAATATAAGACTGTTAAATGTCACGGAAACATTATAATAAGGTTTAAATTGGTATTAGAGTAGAAGTGTGTAAATTTTCCATTATTAATTTTCAGAAATAATATTATGGTAAAAGAGACAAGAGAAGTTATAATCAGTTTTGATGGACGAACTGCTAATTTGGAAATTCCTTCGGTGAAGAATGATTCAGCTGGGAGCTATAAAGTGACATTCAAAAACTCAGTCAGCGAAGAATCATCTTTTGCATTTTTGAAAATAATTGGTACGATCAGTTATATTGATTTATGATTGTCTGAAAGAAGTTATGCTGCTTTTCAATCTGTTGTCTGATATTGAATAAATTAAAAATTTTCTTAAGTGATTTTACGTTAGTGAAATAAAAAATATGAATTTTTTCATTTAATCTATTATTTTTAAGGTTTTAAATTTAAATTCTATATTTCACAATTAAAATGTGATTAATTTCTAAATTATTTTAATTTTCAATTAAATTTTATTTAAATGAAATTAATAAGAGTAAAAAATTTTATTCGAATTCTAATAATTTTAAAACAAATTTTTAAAACTTTCGATAGAAAATGATCTTACTGAAACCAGAAATCTCATTTTTTTTAATTGTAGTGCAATATTTTTTCTTTTAATTTTCTAATTCACATTTTCCCTCAATATGATCATGAACCTAATAATTTTTGCATTTTTGGAGAAAGTTCATTTTATTAAATTTTTTTAAAATGTTATTAATTTAAAGTCAGTACATTAGGAATGATCTTATTGAAAGAAATTTTATTTTTTAGAAAAGAAAAAGGATGAGAAAATTAAAAAGGAAGAAGAAAAGAAAGAGGAAGAAAAAAAGGTAGAGGAGAAGAAGGAAGAGAAAAAATTAGAAGAGAAGAAGAAAGTGGAAGAAAAGAAATTAGAAGAAAAGAAGGTTGAAGAACATAAAGAAGAAAAGAAGATGATTGAGAAAAGTGTAGCAGAAAAGAAAGAAGAGGAGAAAAAAGTAGAAGAAAAGAAAAAAGTAAGTTTTACTTAGAATTTTATTATTTTATTATTGTAAACGAAAATTAAGAAATAATTAAAATGATATGAGATAGAAATTTAACTTATTTTAATATTTATATTTTATTTCTTAGTTTATTTTATTTAAATGGTTTTTCTTGATTTTTTTTAGGTAGTCAAAAAGGTAAATATTCTATAAGAAAAAAATACATAACAATAAATTTTTGTAAGTATTTTGAGAACAAGAAAATATTGAATATCCCATAAAAAATTACATATTTTTGTTAAATTGAACACTAATCTGAATTTAAGGAGAAACTGTGTTTTTTTTAATATTAAAAAGAAGATTGAAAGTATAACAGAAAATGCAAGGGAAATTACATTTTAATAGCGTAAAATATATTGTTATAGAATATATTTTAAACGTATCTGCATGATACGTGATGCAGTTTTGATATTATATTTTTGCATATTTTCAAGTTAAATATTTAAATTTAAAATTAGTATTTTTTTTCTTAAAAGATTATTGTTGCATTACCAAAAATTTTTTTTATAAATCAAGGTTTGGCTCTGTTATATTATAAGCAGTATCTGATTAATAATTTTCATTAGATCTATAAGCCTGCCAATAAATTTTGATAATCTGTTGTTAGCAAATTAATTTTATTAAAATTATTATGCGCAGAAGAATGTCTTGCCTGATGGCATATGATGTGCTCTTAAAATAGATCTTTGTGCTGTGGAAAAATAGATCGCAATGAGGTTCTTACATAAACTGCAGATCAGTCTTTCAGATGAAACTTTTCCTTCATTAGAGTAAGACATTTAAAACAACCTAGTGAAAGCTGAAAATGATTTGAATTTATTTCTGTTTTCTTAGAAAGAACAAGCTCAGATTGAACAAAATGGAATCTTGCGAAAATCCAGCATCAAAACGGAAGAGGTTTCCGTGAAGAAAGAAGGAACCATAGAAACTGTAAGTTTGTTAATATTTTTTATGTTATATGAGTGCGTGATATATAAAAGATATTTAAGAGTTCCAACTTAACATTACAAATTACATTTTTAAGAACATATCCTGTTTATAAGACTGGTTTGTGAACATTCATATTTTGGGCAATGATATCACATTTTTTTTCTTTATGATGATATAAATCTAAAGGAATTATTCAAAGTGGTGAAGGAATGAACTTAGGTAATCGCTTTTTATAACGAAATTAAATAAGGAACTATTCATTTTTACTCAGAGCCATATTTTCAGTAAACCAAGCTCAGCTCAGATTAATTTGAAAAATAGAAAAATTTGAAAATTAGAAAAACATATACTTAGATTATTTTTGTTGCTTCTTTTCTCCATATTCGCACTTGAAATTATTACATACCAAAAATGAAATAATTAACATTATTGAGCTCGTTCTCTAGAATTTACCCTTAAAAAAGTTATGTTACTTAACATAGAGTGTAACCATACTATTTATTTTTGAATTCATTTTAAATTTTTTAATAAATTTGGTATATAATTCAAATCCTTTGAAAAATCAAAAACTAAGAAAATAATAATAGAAAAAAATGAATATAAAATGGAATTCGAGAGAAAAAAGATTCAAAATCACATTCAAATGAAGAATTTCTTCTTACTTCATTGAAAGAGGCTTCATGAATAAAAAATTGTTCTTAAAGAATAAATTAATAGATAATTCATAGCACTATCAAATTCAAAACTTTCACTAAAAAGAACATACATTAATTTAGTGTAAATATTGTGAATGATTCGGCTACTGAAACTATGCAACTAGCTTAAGAAATATAATTTTTAAATCCATTTCATTGAGCACTTATGGGTCAAGAAAATAAAAAAATAACTATTTTTTTCCTATATTAAAAGCAATGAAACAAGAATATGCAATACAGTTAATTACTCGTTCAAAATAATCTTGTAATAATTTCTGCCACTTTTCTATTTTTCAAACTAGATGGCTCTCAAGAAGTTTTTTATTTTCCATTTAGCATTAGCGTTCCGTATAAAATTGAAATAGAACCTTAACATATCGCCAGCATATGGAATATTTAATATAGTAAAATTTTTAAAAAATATTATATTTTATCTAATATTTTAATTGCTGCTTAAAATTTTTCAATATAAAAATTTTTAAAATACCAGTCAATTCATTTTGGACTGGTCTGCGAATGCATTTCAATCAATTATTTTCAGCTGAATTGAAAATGTCTCTGAAGACTTTTAAGGGTCAATCATTTCATATGAAAAAACGAACACAGAAGAATTTTTAGTTAAAATCTTTATTCTGTGTGATTTGCCAAGAAACTAGACTATTTTTCTTTCTTCAAGTTTAGCAATTATAGGATCAAATTATTAACCCTTCTTGCAAAAAATAATTATTTTTAACGAATGGTATTTATTTTAAAACAGCACTTCACGTTCATGACCTTTAAATAAGCATTTTTCAGGGAAAAGACTTTAGCACCGTACCATTAGAAGACACTAAACCGTTCCACTCACAATGTTCTTTTTCATTCACTTGTTCCTCTTAAAATTTTTCAATTCTTTCATATGGATTTCATATTTTTATATTAAACTCATTTATCGCCTAGTGGCAGCTTTAAAAAAAAATATTGCATATGGTAATTTGATTTGTAATGCAGAAAGGAGGAGTTGAGATAGAGAGTAGGAGATCAAGCATAGTAGAAGAGAGAAGATCAAGCATTATTGAAGAAAAGAAAGCTTCCATTTTAGAGGAAAGAAGGGAAAGCATTAAAGAAGAAAGGAAAATGAGCATTGTTCAAGAGAGGAAAGCTAGTATCATGGAAGAAGGGAAAAAACTCATCAAAACAAAAGAAAAAGAGGTGAGACTGCCTGTTTATGGTGTGCTGGTTAAACCATTTAAGTCTTCCTTCCGTAAGATTGCTCATTTATGTCTCCCATTCTCTTGATTTAGTGAAAATTTTCAAAGGAAAATTTATGAAAAATTTTCAGTTTTCCAAATAATTTTGCAAATTTTATATTTTTTACCTTAAAAAATATTACGGTATTAATATTATTCTCTTTACTTGTTTGGGAATAAAATAAACATACCGTAAAAGAATGCTATTAAAATATCTAGAATCATGAAAATAAGATCTTTCTATGAAATTTTTGTCAATTGCAGTAAACAAACTACTCTTTCAAGCATAGAAAAATAATTAATACACATTAGATATTTTCTACAACTACATTATATTTTTCTCAAAGTTGAAAATTCTGTCTTAATACCACTAAAAAGTAACTCATTACGTTTGCACTTAGAGACTTTCCACAATATACTTTTTTCGATAGAAAAATGTAAAATATCCCAAAGGATATATTTTTATGACATTTTTTTTTTTTTTTAACAAAATCCTGTTATAAATCTTGTAACATAATCAAATTCGTAACAAAACAAGTTTAAATGAAATGAAGAAAATACTACTTCTAATCAAATCATTCCATATCCGACCATTTTTTATAGAATCTGCAATTACAAAAAGGACTCAAATTCCATTTTCTGCCTGATTTCCTGCTGCTATAGAAGCTCCGACTCCTATTTCGTCTTTGGTTCATTCATCGACGAATATGAATTATTTTTATTATATTATCATTTGAAAAGGATTTAGGACATTTTACCAAAGATTTTTGATTAACCCTATGAAATATTTTGTTACGAATATTATATACATGAAAGATGTGTACATTTTCAGCTTCTTAATTTGAATTCTATGAACAACTATTCAGAAATCCATTATTTTAAGAAAAATAAATAAAAAGCTAAAATGTCAAATATAATGCCGCCCTTTCATAAAATAAAAAAGTCATCAAAAAAAACATAATGATTAAAATTACTAGGTATTAAGAATTGAATTTCCCTTCAGCTTTGAGGGTTTTACGTGAAACGCAGTAATACTGTATATTTACAAACAGTTGTTAAATTTCCATGCCTTAAATAATATGTATGCAGCTGTAGAGCAAAAATACATTGATAAGAAAGTTCACAAAATCATTTCTTTATTTCGAGCTTAAAAACATAGCGTGAGAAGTGAATATAAGAAGATTATCTCACAAGCAAAGATTTCAAGAGTTTAAAAAATTAATAAATATTTTATGATATTTGGTTTTTTGTTTTTCCTGAGAAAGTTATAATGCATTTGTAATGTGAAGTGTAGGACAACCTCAAAAATTTATCCTCACATTATCTGTCTCAAATTTCTTACATATAGTTTCATACTGGTCTAATTATGAATATAGAACAAAATAAAAGTTATGTAAGAAATTTCTCAATATGAGAAGAGCCAAGAAAAATTACACAATGAACTTTAGAATGTTTTAAGTAAACTTGATGACTTAATTTTCATCACACATGAATTGTGTTAAATCACAAGAGATCATACATTCGCAAGATTTTTGTTTTATTCTTCGTAAAAACACGAAGATAGATAGTTCAAATGTTCATTTTTATCTCAACTTATCAAAATCACAAAGATTGTAAATCTCACACATGTCACTTTCCTTGTTGTAAAAAATCTGTGTTAATCAAAATTTAAATTGGTCTGATTTCAATACGAAATTATTGATGGAAATGATTTTAATTTTTATCGTATTTATGATCAGAGATTATCGGTTTTTTTTGGCGCATTTATTTTTCTTCTATTTTAAATCATGAAAATTAATGGATAAATATTTTGAAAATTAATTTTTTAAACTCTAAACATTTTACTTTTACAAATTATATTCCTCAAAAATGAGAAGCTTTTGCTTTTCATTCTCACATTAACATACAAATGATACTGAATACACAAATCATTACACAGCCTGAAGATGGCAAAATCAAGGGAAACGTATCCGGTGTTAAGGAAGAAGAAAATAAGCCAATGAAAAACGACCTGAAAGATGTAAGGGAGAAAAAGATCGGGATTGCCGACATGAGAAAAGCCAGTTTTCAACAGGAAACTAATGACCAACAGGTGAGCTTTGAGCTTCAGCTTCTCGCTAAAAAAATCATTAAGAGACGGATCAAATGAGGCTCACTCAATGACCGCGGTGGCTCCCGCCCCATAAAATATTGCGAGAATAATTATCGGCAATAACAAAAGCCATTTGGCTTTCCCGATAAAAGAGATAAATTGACTTGGCAATTTTGGTGAATTTTTAACAATCTTCTTTCAACCGATTTTTATTTTGAGGATTCTTATATCCTTCAAACCAATATTAAGGGAATGAAATAAATTGGATGCAGCATTTTGGTTAAATTGAAGAGTTGACGATACCGAGATAGAATAATTTTAAGGTGTTTAACGGAAGTTATCTGCTTTAAATTTTCACTACTGCAGCATTGCGTTTGTAATACCATTCATGCAGTTATTATACGTTTTTATGCACGTCCAGAACTATTAAGAAAAAAAATTAGTATCTCGCGAAATATGTTTCCTTTCGTTCATAAAATTTTTTACTTTATGATTTACATTTTCTTCCACATAATTCTCAAACATATTTTTAAAAAAAATTAGTATTCGCAATATTAGATTAAACATCAACCAGTATTCCTTCACTATACAATAACATTACATTTCTTGATTTAAATTTACTCTCAACATTGTATTCAATCACATTTACACAGTTACAAGAAGAAAGGGGAAAGAAAATTGTAGAGGCTATTCCACCATCGAAAGATATTAATCAAAATCTTGGAGATAAAGACGATTCGAAACAGGCTTTCAAACCGGTTGAACCGCTTAAGTTAAGGGATGAAGAAAGCGGAAAATCAACAAAACCTGATCCGGCTAGAAAAATATTTGACGATGAGGTTTTTGACAAGCCGACAAAAAATTTCAATGTGAAGAAACCAAATTTTAGCGCTGAGGGGATTGAAAAGGATAACACCAAGTTCGATAAAGATCTACCTGAAAATGAATCACAAGAGAAAACTAAAAAGTTATCCTCACAACTTAACGATAAATCTCCCAAGTCTGCTGATAAAACCGTGAATCTTGAGCTAAAACGTAGACTTGATGAGAAGGATCGAGCGAAACCCTGTGACAAGAAAGAAATTCCGCTGAGAGCGGCGGAGGAAATCGGGTCAGAAGTTGAAGAAAGAGCGGAAGAGATAAGGCGGGGTGCAAAGGTTGAAGAGAAAGCGGAAAATATTAAACCAATTGGAAGAGACGAAGAAAGGCCGGACATGAAAGTGAAGCCAAAGCCTGTAATAAAAATTGATTCAAAGCCATTGTCAATGGAAGCTGCTAATAAAAGCGAACCTGAAAAGATGAAATCGGAAAATGAATCTGTCCAAGCTGTTCCCGAGAATAAAATTGCAAGTAATGTGACGGATAAGCCTGGAATTGCTAAACCCTCTTGGCTACGAAACAATGTACAAGAATTAAATAAAAAAGAGGTGAGAAAAAC
Source organism: Ricinus marginatus (assembly GCA_028565995.1). Classification (NCBI taxonomy): domain Eukaryota; kingdom Metazoa; phylum Arthropoda; class Insecta; order Psocodea; family Ricinidae; genus Ricinus; species Ricinus marginatus. The sequence goes on along the minus strand of JAOWBB010008330.1, from coordinate 87,542 downwards.
GAATCTTTTGGGTCATCTATTAATTCATACGTTCTGCACTTTAACAGCAATTCAACAACGCTTTCCAATTTTAGTAAATGCATCTCCATGAAACATTTCAAATTATCATCACCATGCTTTTTTTTTACATATAAATTTTCATTTAACTTATACAAAACAGTGCACTAGTGAAAAAATAACTTTACATTTCCTTCAACAGCACTATAAAAGCTAATGATGAATCATCTAACGCACATACTACTGTTTAAGAATGATTAAGAATTAAGAATAGTAAATTAAAATAGAAATTTCTTTTTGGATTATGAAGATAATCCTCCCTTATCTGGTTTCCATTTAATTCATAAAACTTTTTCTTTCAGCCATTAACTATATATTTATTGAGTATTAAAACTTATATGCTGAATCATAAATAATATTTAATAGGTACCAATAATTTCAAAAATATTTTCACCTTTGCAATGATCAGAATTTAATTATGCGAGTACAAGAATGAATATATTTTACGAGTACGTTTTACATTTTAAAAAATTTATAAAGATGACGTGAATCATTTTTTCCAATTGCTAATTGTGAATCAAGTTTTTTCTGAAAATCTTTTTAAAATAATGGAATTCCCCTATAAAAGTGATGTACTGGTTTGAAAGTCAAATCAGTTATTTTCCCCTTCTTAATATGTTATTTTTACAAGACAAAATCCTTACACTGAAATTTTGAAGGATTTGATTTAAAACTGTTGATACATGTTGAGGATATTTGCTTACGCAATTTTATTTTTACACGCTGAACAGCAATCGGAATCGTTAGAAAATAAAACAGAAGGTAAAACAACAAAGAGAGAACCATTGAAAAAAAAAGAATTGGGTCAAAATGTATCGGAAAGCTTGGTCGACATCAGAAACATGTTAAAAAAATTACCCCAAAAAAAACAGGCGGATAAAAAAGAACCCGCGAAAAAGGATGTAGAAGTAAAGGGCAATATTCCCACTTTGAAAACACCAGAGGAAAAAGAGGATAAGGTGAGGTCATTCGAATCGCTGACAGCAGAGTTTACCTTCACATGTAATAATTTATACCATTTGTACATAGTATATGTTTTAAAACCAGGAGGATTTTTTTAAAGAAAGCTCAGAATCTTTCTCTGATGTGATACGTGTATCGTTAACACATAAACTACGGTTAAATATTTCCTTTCCCAAAAAAAAATACTGAAGCTTTTTATTAACCCAAGACTGATGTGGTTTTTATCTTAAAACAATTTCCCTTTGTTCATTGTCATTTAAATATTAATTTTTTCTCTTAAAAAGATGAAGAAATTCTTTCTACATCAAAATCCATCTTATCTGTTCCTGAATATTTAACATTACAATTTTGTATATATTTTTCTTTACCTTTCAGTATAAATCATGAACCTTACTCCATATTGAAATATGGCCATTTCTATGCGTAAATTTTTTTAAAGGCAACCACGATGAATGAAGTCGAATCATTGTAAATATATTGACCTCAAAACTAATATCGATTTCAAGATTTAGTTTGAATTTGTACTTACCATGAAATACCATGTAAATATTGAGTAAATCTTTTAGGGTGTATTTCATATTATGTAAATAGATTGCCAAATTCTGGTTTTACCTTTTGTACATATTTGTATAAAATTGTTATTTAATCTTATATTTAAACTTAAAGCACTGGGGTGAACGGTTTTAATACTTGAAGATATTTTTTAGTTTTGATTTTGTAAAGTATTCTTTTAAAAAAATATTATGTCAATGGTCCAAAAGATTTCACATTATAAATCCATATTTAATATTGAAGTGGTAAATATATGGATGTAATAATGACTTTTGATAAATTGGGAGTTTTAGAGTTACAAATTATAACTTATATTTATTGTACATTCATAATGAAAGAATTTAGAAAAGTCATAATGACGTTTAAAACTTTATTCTGATGAATTTGTTCATCAGATAACAATTATTTTGTTAAATTTTATTCTGCCTCTTGTTGGGCAGAATAAAAAATTAGATGCCAAAGAAAAATTTAATTACGAAAAGTATATTATAAAATCAGTTTTTGGGAAGTAGCAGAAATAGATGAAAAAAGAGCCTCTTACATGTTTATAACGCTCGAAAAATTTCTCAAAATTAAATATTTTATATTAATAAAATATATGTATGTATTTATTTTTTACACATTGTACTCGCATTCATAAAATTTTAATAATTTTGAGGCGATGAAAAAGTTATTAAAATTTTAATATTTTTAAACCACGTTAATATATAACATTGTCATTTAAAAATAACTTTATTACAAATACAATTTAACAGGAATAAAATATATAATAGTTTTCGCGTTAAGAAACGTAATATCATTTCTAATATGCTAACAGGTTTAAATTTTTATATCTTAGCCGGACAAGACAAAATCAAACAATTCAATTTTTCAAACACCGAAAGAAAAAGAGCCTTTGACTGTGAAATTAAGGAAACCGAGGAATTATATTTCACCGGTTCCGATAGAAAACGAATTTTTGTACATTAAATTAAAGCCTGTAAAGCGCGAGGCTGTCGTGAAATCCAATGAAAATGACAAAGAGTATAACACTAAGGTGAGAAGGTTGGAAACCTTGAGACGTCCACGAATGGATTGCGCTTGGTTACATGATTTTTCTAAACATCCTAAAAATTCACGGTTAAAAACTCTAAAAGCTATTTAAAAAATGTAAGGAGCAAAATATGTTTCATAATATTTATATATATTTATATATAGTCGGAGGATTGGCACTTTTAAATCTTTTTTTAACACTTGAGAAAAAAAAATTCGGTTTGTCCTTTGAATACGCAGTTTTGCACATTATAACATATAATTTTTTTTTAAAAACATAATTGGGGGTCGCATGGGTTGGATATATTTCTGGTTTATGATTGCAAAACTTCATAAATATAAATTACTTTAGAAAATTTGTCTAATGGAAAATCTGTCAAAATAGAAATGAGTTTGAAACCTAACATGATTTGGGAGCAAAAAAATCTTTTTCGGTCCGCACTTTATTCTTTCTTATTCAATCGCTCTCAACTTTTATTATTATATTTAGAATAAATAATTTATATTTATTATATTTAGAATAAATATTTATGTTAGATTATTTATTATATTTTATGAAAAATTTATCTATCGTAATTTGATATTTAAAATTTAAAATGAAAAAATTTAAATTTTCAGGATCAAACATGGTCACTTCATTAAGTATGGGATCTTCTGAAGAATCTTTAGAAACGATTACCTAACTTAAAATTAATTAATTATATTTTACAAAGAGCGTTTTATTTCTATCAATATCGGTGCCAAAAATTTAGTTTCTATTTTTTTTATTCACGGTAATATTTAAGTGATTCAGATTAATTTAAATTACATGAATGTATCTGTTTCAATATTTTTTTACCTTATCTTTTAATAGCCGGCATAAACATTAATATCAAACCATAATTCTGAATTATTTTTTGAATGGAAAATAATGAAAACGTGGTTAAAATAACTCTTTTTGATCTTCATGTAAAATTTTAAAAAGAAAATTTATTACATTCTGAGGAACGGAAATTTGTTATGAAACAATTTTGCGCTAACTTAAATATAAATAAAATGAAAAAGTGTTTGTTTTTAAAAATTAAAAAAAGGCTCTAAAAATAAAATTATCATAAAAAATACATAACTCTAAAATACACATAAAACATTCTTAAAGACATTATCTAAAATAAAAAGTGAATAAATCGTAAATAAAATATATACATTAACTGGAGTTACACATGTGAAAAGTTTTAAAAAATATAGCACATAGACCACGAAATATAAAATTGTATTCGATATTGTTTTATACATAGCAAAGTTAGGAAAAGGTGAATTATTATTCACGTCGCTTTTTTCATTATTAATAATTATATTTCATCATTCATACACTTCTCCCATTAGAAAAATTTATTTCATACGGGAAATAAAAACCGATATTTCTGTATATAAAATAAGAGAAAAAAATTTCGCCTTGTTATACTGGTGTAAAAATAAGTTTATTCGCTTATTACTGATCGATAGATTTTTTCAAGGCATAAATGTTTCTTTTATTAGAGCTTCACTTGTTACAGTGACATTTTCATTTCTAATTTTACCAGTTTCATTTACATATTCTGATTTGAATGTCACAGAATTTTTTTGGCAAGATGAAACCAAAGCCATCTGAAATATATTATATTTTTAAAAAGCCATTTAAATTACGGTCTATCAAGTCCGAAACTTTTTCATATAGTGTTCAAAACTCCCGTTGATAATGCACATAAAATTTTTAATAGCTAAATAGTAAAATGAAAATCCAAAAATAAAAAATTTGAAAAATTAAATAAATGCTAACAATCATAACCAACATGTTCTGCTTTCAATGTCGTACTTTTTTAAATTTTTACATATTTTTTACATTCAGTTTTCGTATATTTTGTCTACGCAATATCAACTCAACTGATAATAATCGGTTTTTTACCACAGGGTATCTGAGGTAATATAATGTTTAATTTTTTTTTATTTTTTTTTATCGAAATGAATATTGACTTTATATTTACATATGACTGTAGATAACTCGTAATAACACGTAAAATATAATATATATTTTTAACAATTTTAGCTTAAAAACGGTTTGGCAGTGCACTCGGATAGAAGGCCATCTGTGAAAGTCGAGGAAATTGAAAAGAAACAGGAAACACCTGAAATACGGAAGGAATTAATTAAAAAACCGGAAGAGAAGGTACTACACACAAATTTAGGTTTTGCAAAGTCCACGCATTGCAACTTGATTTTTTTATTTGGCTACTACTAACAGTCACAAATACATTAAGGAAAACATTCGACGACACCATTAGCCAAAAGCTGCCGCTTCTACTATGCATATAAAGTTATGCATGTGCTAATAGCAGAGGAAGTTTATTTAAGAAAGAATTAGATAATTTTAGGCAAAGAAAAAAATGCTATAAATATAAAAGCTTTTCTTTTCTAACAGAAATTACATTTAATGATATTATAATCAGCTTCAAAAATCAATTACTAATTCAAAAATAATAAATGATAAAAGTGATTTTGGCAAGTTCATAGAATGCGAAGGTATCGCATTCATGATGGAATTTGTATCATTTCGATTAAGGTTAATTTTTCATTTTGAGGCAATAATAACTGATAATTAATAAGGGAAGGCAGCAAAGAAAATAATTAAAAAAGTGTTTTGCTGAATTGAAATAGAAACAGAGCTGAAGTTCAAAAATTTCTCCTTGAGAACTTTAACTCAAAAAGCTTCCGCCGGGCTTTTCGCATAGAATATTTCTAATAATTTATTATTTGTCGTAAAGCTTTCGGCCGTGGTTTTCGTGAGATGACACGAATACTTCGCTAAATATAATTTCCGTGTCTCAACTTTATTTTACATATCCACACGCCCGTGGGGATTCTATAATCGTGAGAACGGATACGTTTCTTCTCGCTAAAAACAGTTTTTTCGAGATCCGTATTATTTTTAAACGACCTCATCTCATATTTAAAAAAGAAAAAGAAAAGCGAGTTAAAAACGATCAAACTGCTGAATTTTTTTCCTGTCGTCAAGACAGACAAGCGTTCATTTGCAAGCCGGTTTAACTCATAACTTGGTATGTTTTAAATAAACAAAGAGTTTTCGAAAAAGAAAGTTCCTTTTGCCAAATTACCTCGCCGAATGCCAGAAATTGACGTATTGTCCAAGTAGATGCTGCGTGATTTATCAATTGAAAATGTTTTACGCTCGAATACGCTTTTCAATACGAAGGCTGTGAAAAGGTTTCAGAGTGATGTAAAGAATTTTTTTTCCTTTGATTTGTTCTTTGTCGAAGTGTAGAAAAAGACTCTTTTCATTTTGGCATTTTTTATTTTACGTTTTATTCAAAAATGAAAGGAATTTCTGTTTCGGGAGTTGCAGCTCCAACGAAAATAAAATTGACTTTCGTTTGAGACGCTAGTTCTGAATAAAGGAAATCGAGAAACAATATTTAATGAAATAAACGTTTTTAAGTGAATCTTTTTCAACAATCGAAATTAATGAAAATTAATGGTATTGGCTTCGAAAAGATGGTCATTACAATGATTCAGTGCTTTGTTCATTTATAATTCTTAATAAATCTTTTAAATGTGAACGGATTAAATCAGTCACAATGCCGAAGGTGAGATTTATGAATCTGATCATTGCTGTTTTGGCATTATGAGAAATTAAGCTTTCAGATTTCTGTTCGCTTTGAATTTATTTAAAAAAAAAAAAAACAAATCAAGTTTCGTTTAAATATCTTAATTGCTCGGTAGAACTCAAACTTCTTCCAATATTCGCATAAACCAATATTAATTGTAATACAAAGGTATTTTGCATAAAAGAAATGCGAGAAAAAACTTAACGTATAAAAAAGCACGTAATCATTAGTAGTATAATGTTCACCATTCCGAATCTTATATTCGGAGGTAAATCATTAATTGAATTAAATTTCAAACATATTTTGCAGTTTTTAAATATGCCTTTTAACAAATGGTTAATTAATATCTGGTGAAAAGTACTTTCGTTTTTTGAATGTTACTAATCTATGTAAATTCGATTTTGAAAATAATTATCTGTAATTTTGATGTTAGTATGCAGCTGTTATTTTCGTTTTCAGCGATGAAAAAACGACATCGTTCTTTTAAACCTGGGCTGAAAAATTCCAAAATAGGTTAAAGTTGAAATACTTCACATTCGGTTAAAATTAAATAAATGGATCACTAATAATTGTCCTCTTTATGCGAAACAAAAAAAGTTTCTGCTGCCAAGTTAAAATTATTTTTCATGTATCATTCAGACAAATCGTTTTTTTTTTTAATAAAATAGCAAAGGAAATTTGACTAAAAACTATTTCGGAATAGCTTAATTTTTAAACGGCGATTATTTCCCGATAAATAATTGCCGGTTACGCTACATAATCTTTTTATTTCTGCTTCTTCTACATTGAATTTCGCCGCTTCGGATTTATTTTTATTTACTGCCACATAAATAACTGCGATTTTAAATTATGACTAAGATATGGCTTCAAAGATGTTTTTTTTATTTATTCGAAGATTTATTTTTACAGGATTCCAAATGCAAATTTTATTTTTTCCCCGCTTACTGGATTATATTTTATAAGAGAATATAAATTATTAGCTTGTCATTAATCTAGAGCCCTTTGTTATGCGTTTGCAACCTCTTCGCAGGTTAAAGTTCCGGAAATCAAAGCTCCTGACGCGCCTAAAATCGAAGTCATACGGGAAAAGAGTCCCATAATAGACAGGAAGAGTTCTCTGGCTCCGGGTGGTCCTGCTCCCGCAAGCAGAAGAGGATCGCTGATTCCTCCTGAGGAACAACCAAGAAGGGCTAGTCTTATAATTGCCGATGAGGTAAAATTTTTTATTTCATTGTCCTTTTTTAAAACTGGTGATTTTATGAATTCTAGAAAATCATATTTTTTAAAATATGGATAGATATTGCATTTGTAAAATTTAAATAAGTTTAGTCTTTTTCTTTTCATGTGAAAAAAATTTAATATGGATCTTTAGGTAAAATCCTGGAGAAGGTTTTTTTTTTTCTTGTTAAAAGCATAAATTTGGCCCAAGGGATGCAAAATGTCATCTTAATATGAAATCAACAAATTTTCAATTGAATTAGAATTGTAAATTTTTTTCCCAGCAAAGTCTTTTTTTTTATAAAAATAATTTCAAATCATGAATAAAATTTATTTGCTCCATTCAGAACAATGTTCCACTTCAATAGAATTATTTCTTACACAACTGAAATTGCAAATTGCTCAAAATTTGTTTAGCAGGAGAAATATTTCTAAAATTCTGTCTTGTATTTGCTTTTATCGAATTTCCTAGACTTTAATTATTTTCGATTTTCCTTAAAGCGTTTAAAACAGAAGCAAAACTCTTGTTTTATTCAATGTAAAGTAGATCTCGCATGAATCCTTAAGTCGAAAATTTCAAATTTTTTGTTTTCTTCGCACCGTTTTAAACGGTCAATCTTTCACACATTGGGTGCTTTTGAAATTAATAAAATTCGAATCATCATTTTTTGCCAGTCTTGTATTTACAATGTAAATGATATTTAAAATTATCTCATAATTTAACGTGTAATATAAAAATTCCGTATCAGAACGGAAAGAGAATTTTTTCAATAAGCTGAGTTAGCCATTATAACGAGCGATCAATAGAATATTTTAATTTTGCATTTTAGGAAAATAGAAAATTACGTCCTGGTGAAGTCGTGGAAGAGAAAAAGGTGAGATGGAGAAGTGGTAATGGAGAAATGATCGGAAAATGTGCGCTTCCATTACGCTTCTCTCATATAACTGTCTTGCATTTCACCTTTTGTCGAAGATCCATGCAGAAAGTCAGATATTAAATAGTCGATGATGCCATCCCAAAGAGCAAAACTAAATTTTCCGATTCTATTCCTGGTCCAAGCATTAGCATGAAGTATTTTGAAAATTAATATTCCATTTTATAACGCATGCGATATTTTTGAGAGATCAATTTTTGCATAAAAATCCGGAATGCATCGGGATTCTAAAGGGAGAATAAAGTTTTTCCCAAAGATTCCATTTTATTGGAGAGGAAAACGCTGAAAGGCGCCGCAGCCCACCATTTTTCGAAAACGAAGTCCTCTACGTTAACGATTATTAATCATTATTTTCTGGCCGTTGACAGTTCGGGCCATTTGCCGTAAGTTTTCTGGATGAGTAACTGTTGTGAGACCATAAATCAAGGAGATTAAATATCGGGACGTCGGTGCAGAGTGCTCCGAGCACTTTGTCTTTCTCACGTAAGGATGCATCGCGGATTTTATTTTTAATTCGAAGCCCACCTGGGGTTATCCTGCTGCTGAGGCTCACGTGGCCAGGGAGAGGGGTCCCAAACGAATCGAGCTTTCAGGTTTTCCCCTCCCAGCCGATGTAATCTCCCTTCACGAGCGGAACTCTGAACACGCCTTTTCGTTTCGCCGCCTTTCTTTTCGGCGGGGAAGCGAGTCCGCAATCCAGGAACCGTGAAACGCGCACGGAAATTACCCGTTCGCACTTATCGAGATAAAATTGCTTAGCGCAACGTTACCAACTATTCAAACATACTCTCGATTCGATATCTGAATTGTGCTTAAATATAGACGTTTAAATTCATTTTCGCTTACCTAAAAAAGTAATGTAATTTAATATTAGTTTCTCGATGTTTCTAAATATTCATTTCATATGTTTGATTTCGATTTATAGCAAGTTTGGGGAATAGTTGCAAATGAAAGTGAAGCTTTAAGGAAATTTGTTAAAGAAAAATATGTGAGGTTACGATTGTGATATAGTGAAAATTATAATTATTGCAATTATTCTTGGATTATGGTCTTATATCGTCTGAAATTACAGAGAAATGGCTCTTCGGAGTTTCGGTCTCAAGTTCCAAAATCCGGTAATATATTGCGGGATGCGAATTTAAAACAAATCTGTTAATTTGAATGACCTTTATACATATGTGTGTGTAAAGGTATATAGTTATGAAACAGTATTATTTTTAAATTTAAAATGGTTTAATGCCACTTTGAAAATGGAATTATTCTGATAATATATTTATGGAATTGAAAAAAAGTTGTATTTTTTTTTTAAATAAAAATTTTGCACATCGACTCTTTAATTTATGTTGAAGGCGGAATGAACTAGCAGTTTTCAAAAATATAATCTAAATGTCTACTAATTTAAAGGTTGTTTCAGTTGGGCGCAAGAGGTTACTTCGCACTGTATATCACTGATCGGCTTAAATTATAAAATCACTTTTTTTTTTATTGTTATCTGCACCTTGCACCATGCACTTGCACCAATTTGCACATTTATGTCAAAGGATATGGGATTTGCCTTTTCATAATTAAAAAAATAAACTGCAATAATAATATTTCTAAAACTTAAAGTTACTTTTTCATCAGACAATTTTTACTCTAGATTCGTTTTACGAATAAAGGACGCATTTATATAATTGAAAGAATATCACCAATTTGAAAGGATTTCGATACTCTGAATGTTTTTAATTTTAAAAGGTTTGAAGGCATTTTTCTTTTATATAATTAACATATCAGTACCTATTCTTTACTAGCCGTGATTCAGACACTTATTCATTAAAAAAAATTTATAAAATTCAGAATGTCCTTATTTTTGCATGATTATTTTCTGTCCAAAAAAAACTTTGATTATTTAACGTCAGACTATATATTTATAATTAAACGTTTTTCGTTTCAAAAAAACTGAAAATTTCCGTTAGATTAAAAAATTAAATTGCATTTAGCAATATTGATCATGATAAAAAAAAGTATTTTTATATAAGTTATTGCAACTTTTCTATTTAATCACTGAAAAATTTTTAAATCTTTAGGGTAAGTGATTATTAATTCCCCCAACTAATTTTCCATTAATTTGTATAGCTGATCCAGATCTTTTTCTATAAAATCTTTACACATTATCGTATAATACACTAGTAATCATGAAACATTTTCACTTAAATCTCATCGTAACACTCTTATACATACACATTTTAATTGCATTCTTATTTTAAGAGGAATGTAATTATGATCATTGCAATTTGTCATTAAATGAACGAGTTAATTTATGAAAAAAGCAGACTGCATGCTTTATCTATTGATTGATTTTAAAACTGAGTCTTTTAAGATATTAAATGTGATGTATGGACAACAAATTAATTTAAGCATAAAAAATTAATTTAATGAAAATATATGAAAATAAATTTGTAAGAAAAAATTTTTTTCAGTAATTTGGTACATGTTAATTTGTCGTGTATACCCTAAGGTATATGCACAATCTTTACGCTTCAAAATTTTTTGGTTCCATAATATTAACCAGTATTAAGCAGATTAGGTACTCAACTTAAAATTGATCTTAATTATTTTTTTTTATAATATTAATTCCTTTTTATAACAAAAACGTGTAAAATTTATTTTACTTCGATTGCTTAAACCCTTTTCAGTTATTCGACTGAAAACTTGACAGCCGGATCGACGGATAAAAGTGTTACTATTATATATTAAAGTGTATTTTAAGTAATATCTTCCACAATTTTTTAGCGCCGCAAATCTGATGCAAGGCGGCCGAGCGTGGCAGAGCTTGAAGAGCTCATTAATAAGCCTTCCACACCGTTGAAAGATGTCGGCACTCCTGGACCGCCTTCCATCGTTGACGCTCAAGAGAGTTTCAGCGCAATCGAAGGTAATTTTATTGCATGTTCGATGGTGATTTAAATGGGAGTGGTTATATTCCCCATTAATTGTGGATAAATAAGATCTTGAGTTTTTTTTGATTTTATTGAAAGTGAAATTTATTTTTATTAGCAAAGATTTTCTTTTATCTTCTCCAGATCAGACTGCTTACATCACAGTGCAAGTTGAGGGTAATCCAGCCCCTACCTTTAAATTTTACAAGGGCATGACTGAAATCATAGAAGGAGGAAGATATAAATTCGTTACCGATGGAGAAACCAATTTGATTACACTCTGCATTAGAAAAATCAAACCCAACGATGAAGGAAAATACAAAGTTGTTGTCAGCAATATCCACGGCGAAGACTCCGCCGAAATGATGCTCTATGTCTCCGGTAATTTTCACCTCTCAATCTATATCGAATTCTTTTCTCTCTAATAGAGGATTTACACACAATTATGTCATTTTCTTTCAGAAAAAAATTATTTCCGGATATGCTTATCAAACATTTATTCCTTTTTTTTTAATCAATGATATGGATTCAGTATTATCAGAAAACATCCGTAACTGACTAATTTTTATTCTAATTTTATGTTAAAGATTCCAGTGGCATGGATTTTAGAGCCATGCTGAAAAAGAGAAAATACGCAAAATGGGATAAGGATAAAGAAGATCCTGACTGGGGTGAGCTGAAAGAAGTCGAAAAGGAAAAACCTGCTTTAAGAAAAGTTGAAAAGGTAAAGTTCTCACAATAAAATAAATACAAAGAAAAATTTCATGTGAACACTTTAGAGAGAACAGAAATACTTTTTTCATGTTTTTATACCAAAAAATATTTCATAGTTGAAAATGTTCATAAAGGCTTTAGTAAAAAGATGAAAAATTCGATAACTATGTAGTTATATATCTATTAATTACATTTTATTTAAAATTTAAATCAAATTTAAATCAAAATTTGTGTCTAAGAAAGTTCGCAAAATAATTTGTGAAAAAATTCGGGCGTTTGATTCTCGCATAGATAACCATTTTCAAAAATAATGATTACTGTCATTAATAGGATCTAATATTGGAATGTCATGGAACATGGAAATTATTTATGTCAATCATCGAAAAGCATAGATGTTCAAATCCTACAGTCGCGTTTGAATGGCCCAAGTTAAGATCAGTAAAATCGAGAATTTTGCGGGAGGTTTGATAAATTCAAGCAAGATAAAGTTTTTCTCCTATTTAGTTAACGTTGCCTCTAATTTTCATTCTTCTTTTTGTTATGAATTAGATTCATAAATAATAAATATTGAGTTTAGAAACATGATAATTTAGTCACAGAAATTACAACTTCATTAAACCTTTTGTAGTAGTTACTTCTTTTTGTGAAATAAATCAGAAAATTTATATTTCCTGTTTTAACCCAATTGCAATAGAATATCTAATTTCTATAAATAGTATAGATTCTTAAAGTTAATAATGTATAAAAGATAATTATTTTTAGTAATAACATTGAATAGAGAAATGTACGTTTCATTCCATTGATACAAGGCTATAATTAGAAAAAGGGAGTAATGTTATTATTAAACTAGCTGATACTAATCTAGCCATAAGTAAAAATTCTCTCAAGATTGTTAAAAAGAGAAAATATACAGTAGTTTTAATATTTGTTATTCCAAGTAGAAATCTTTTTTAAAAATAAAATAATATAATAATTTTGCATAGATATGTCTGTGTATAGAGTTTGTAATTAGTTTTAACTTATTTACATTAAAAAAAATATCAACGTCCAGAAATATGAAATATTTCTTAAATGAAACTAAAATAATGAATCATATAATATATTATATCATAATTTAAAAAAAATATATAATTTAAAAAAATCAATTCGATATATTAATGTTTATTTACTGTTATAAAATAATGTTTCATTTAAATTAAAAAATATTTTGAATAAAAACAATAAACCACGTCAAAAAATACTGTTGCATTACTTGTTCCTGAATCGTCAGTAGTTAATCTATAATCGAATTAAATAAAATAATTGAAAAAATTTTGAGTTTAGATACTTATATCTTATCTATATTTAAAAAATATTATATGTATCCAAAGTATTTTTAATTTGTTTCTGGTTCGATAATTGATGAAGTTTTTATTTAATTTTTTTAGAAACAAGACTCTTTCCTAAAGCCTTTGGTTGATCAGATTGCAAAGGAAGGAAAAGACAAGAAGGTTATGTTTGAAGCCGTGTTTTCGAAACCAAATGCGAAAGCTAAATGGTTATTTAGAAAAGACGTGAGTTCATTGCAGTTTGAATTAATGCTATTCCTGTAGTGATGTTAATTCTTAAAATAAAAATTTTGTAACTTTTAATTTATAATTATTTACTTTCAGGAACTTTTCCCAGGATCAAAATACAAAATGAAAGTTGATAATGACGTTTATCAGCTTATTATTAACAATCCCAAAGTTGAAGATTCTGGAAAATATACGATTGAGATTGCAGGAATTTCTTCAACTGCTTTCTTAAATGTGGAAGGTATGTTGAGGATTTCGACAATTACTTTCTACATGCTATAATCGTGAATATATTAGACCGCATTGAAGAATAAAAGGTTTTTGTACACATTTACGATTCAAAGGGTTTTTATTCCAAAAAAAAAAATTTATTTCACAATTAAGTGTTAAAAATACTTTTGTATTAAAATGTATGTAAATTTTTGAATAAGGCAGCTTACAAAAAGTTGAAAAATGAATGCGATAGAAATTAAAATTTTTTCACGTAGCATTCACAGCTCAACGTATTTTATTGCTCAACAATAATTTAAAAAAAGCTCTCAAAAAAGTTTAAAAAAAGGCTAAGTCAGTTAGTATTTGGTTATTTTTGACCTGTAAAATACAAATAATTATTATCAGAATAATATTAATTTTTGATTATTTCAGAGCCACCGCCATCATATACATTTACTAAACCGCTAAAAAAGAAATATGAAGGTTATATTGGTCACGAATTATGTATGGAGTGTACGGTTTCAAGTTCTTTGGCAATAATTCATTGGTATAGGGGAGGAACTAAATTAACTGTGAGTTAATAAATTTGTTCGAAAAGTTTTATTACAAATCGATCCCTTTAATTTTTGATTTTTTTAATTTAAAAAATATTGTTCTATATTTTGGGATCTTTTTCTTAGGAAGGGGATAAATACCAGTTTTCAAAGGATATGACTGGAGTTTGTCGGCTTACAATTAAATCATGTGAAGAAAGTGATAACGATGAATTTATGTGTAAAATTGATAAACAAGATGAAAAGACAACAACCAAAGTAACAGTAAAAGGTTTGTAATAAAATATATTTAAAACAGTAACACAATTTTGCTAAATGGTACTATTTATTTATAATTTCACTTTAGAATACCCATACAAATTTGTGAAAGTGCTGAAAAGTCAACAAGTTGTCGAAAGGGAAAACATAACTCTTCTTTGCGAGCTCGATGATGCGGGAGGTGAAGTTAAATGGTATAGAGGTGACGAAGAAATCAAAGGCGATAAAAGGTTAGTAAATAAAATAAATTTATGATAAAGCTGCGAATTAAAAAATACGATTATAATATAGTTATGATTTTTTACATTTCTTTGTTATGAAAATTTACATGTTATGAATTACAGTACATTAATATTTATTAATTGTAGAATGGTTATAACTGCTGACGGAAGGAAAAGAAAACTAGTCATTAAAGACTGTAAAATATCAGATGCAGGAATGTACAAATGCGTCAGCAATGCAGATAAGACAGAGGCCGAACTTGTAATAAGTTGTAAGTAATTTGATTTTATTTCACAGTCTATGCTACAACATGATTTAAGATTTTCGCGTACAAAGGACATAACAATAATTTGTCCATATGTACAATATTTTTAAGGAAGCAAACAATTTTAAAATGTTATATCTTACATCTTTCATTTATCCTAAAACTCATCCACAGATATTCATTTTAGTAAATAAAATTTTCCATAATTTTAAAATTTTATTAAAACAATTCTCCTTGATACCATAGAAGGAAAATAATTGATAACATTTGAATAAAATAAATGATTATGCTTAATTAGCAATTATAATATTAGTAAATATGCATGTATTCATCCATTTTGTTTATATATGTATTTGTTTTTTTCAAAACTAGATTAATTCCTACTTCAATAAAATTAAATAAACGAAGCTCTATTTGTTCATTACATATGCTGTTTTTCAGTCTCAGAATAAGCTTTCTGGACTATATAAAAATTTTAAAATCTTAGTTTCGCCGTTCACAATATTAAAATTATTTAAAAACTGATTTGATATTAAACTATTAACTTATCTTAATTGCAAGTTTAAACAAAGTTTTGATACGCACAAAATGAAGAAGCAATTACCCAACGTGTGTTTTCAGTTCTCTTTCTAGTCACTTCTCGTTTCGTTCACTACATTTTTAAATTTGTGTTTTAAAATTTTTTTATGTATCTTTTATATTATGTGTATTTATTTTTATTATTTTAATCATTTTATGTTTTTAAAAAAACTCTTAAAAAAAACTACATAAAATGTAATAAAAATTTTTTTAATTGAAAATTTATTTAAAAAAATTAATACATTCATAAATTAAGCCTTTCTACTAATTGAAACCAACCAATGAAACAAACGTGTTTTATATATTTTAATATGAGTTTAACTGATTTTTGTATTTTCTCTGCTTATAATTGTTTTCTTTCAAAATATCAAAATATTCTAAATAATATATTATTAGTACCAGTAAAATTTTAGAAAAATTAATTTCTATCCATAATTTCAGTAAAATTCATCTAAACTTAAGATTGAATACATAGAAACAGAATCTTATTATATCTCACTGATTATATCTTTTTATACAAATGTAAGAACGTTCTTTGTTTCATAATTACTTTTAATAGTTCTTACGTTTATTCATTTTCGTAATAAAAATTTAAACAATTCCTAGTCTACAAATTCCAATTTAAACTTTCTTACATATTTAAATAAAGTTTGCCAATATTTAATAATAATAATAGTAATTTATAAATATTTTCATGTTTGAACAGATGTAATAACTATTTTTTATTCTCACAGATCAAAATAAATTTAATAAAAAACTCAAGGATACGACAGGAATTGAAAGAGAAAAATTGATACTTGAAATTGAGCTTCAAGATCAGACAGCACCAGCAGAATGGTTCCTAAACGATCAACCAATTACCGAAAGTAACAGGATTGAAGTAAAGAACTTAGGCGGCGGCAAACACCAACTTGTGTTTAATAAATTAGAAATGGGAGATGAGGGAGAAATTACTTGCAAATCTGGCGGTCTAAGCTCCAGTTGCAAGCTTACCGTTAAGAAAGGAGAAAGTAAGCCGAATATCATCGGACCAGATAGAGTTGATGCACCTAGTAGTAAACCAATTATCTTCGAGGTTCCATATAAAGGTAAGCGTTTAATTTATTTGAATTAAAGTAAGCAAATTTAGTCAAAAAAAATTTACTTTTTGAACTTATAATAACCTCATACATTATGTGTTTAAAGTTGATGGGACCCGCACATCTCAAGTTGAAGCGAAATTAATAAAAGATGAAAAAGTTTTGCCGTTAAAGGATGTTGAAATTGTTGTATCAGATGAAAAAGTAACATACAAAATTAAAAAACCTACTAGAGCTCAGTCAGGAAATTATGAAATTAAATTAAGTAATGCTCAGGGAGATGAAAGTAAAATCATTCCAATTAATATGCAAGGTAAGTAATTAAATGCGTAATATGCCATTCAAATATATTTATACAAAAAGATATGAGAAAATAATATTTTTCTTTTTCAGATGTACCCTCACCTCCTAACAATGTTGAGGTTAAAGAAGTATTCCAAAATAGTTGCGTTGTTACGTGGGAAAAAGTCAATGATGATGGTGGTTCACCAATACTACACTATGTATTAGAACGCCTCGATTTAAGCGTGAAAGGTTAATTTTTTTGTAGATTTATTTTTTATTTTATGTTCTCAGTTATGTTAGATTGCTTTATTAGATTCTTAGTGATTCTTTTCACTTGGAATTACTATTAGGAGATAAATACCAAATGCAAAAACTGTCAACTATGACGAAGTAACAGTGGGATGTTCTAATCGTTTTATAGTTCAATGAATAAAATTTATTTTTAACAAAAAAAAATGTTTAAATGAGAAAAGCAACAATTATTCCTTTATTTTGCAGGAGGCTGGGATATTGTGGCTCAAATTCCTCCGGATACTTCTCCTTTTAAACATAAGTGCGAAGATCTTGTGCATAAAAAAGAATACAAATTTAGAGTCCGAGCTGTTTCCAAAATTGGATCTTCCGAACCAGCTGCATTTCCAAAAGTGGTTTTGGCAAAAGATCCTTGGAGTGAGTAGAAGAGTTTTTACGTATGATTTTGATTTTAAGATTAATATTTTAAGATAGAACAAATGGTAAAAATATATATTATTGATTTTAAGATGAAGCCAGCAAACCTGAAAATGTTGAAGTCGTCGATTGGGATAAAGATCATGCAGATCTAAAATGGAACAAACCAGCTAATGATGGTGGAGCACCAATCACTGGATACATTATTGAATTTAAGGTAGACGATTAATTTAATAATTAAAATTAAGGCGGAAGTGAAATAATATAAATATTTCAATTAGAATTTTTAATGAAGCAAGAGTGGTCATATTTCACTTATCGGCTGAGTATTTTATTTAAAAAATAATTATTGAATTACAGGAAAAATTTGGAAAAGATTGGGAAACTGGTAAAATTATTGAAGGAGACATAACTCAAGCTACTATTGATAATTTGAAAGAAGGAACTCAATATGAATTCCGAATTCGAGCTATTAATAAGGCAGGTCCCGGCGAACCGAGTGATCCTACCAAACCAATTATTGCGAAATGTAGATTTGGTAATACATAAGCATAATAACTATAAAATTTCCTTACGTTTATCTCAGTAAAATATTTAAGATGTTATTTTACGTAAAATATAAAATTATATACTTTTTATTATTTTTAGTCAAGCCTTATATAATTGGAAATGATCTGCAAAATTTGGTCGTGAAAAAGGGTCAAGTAATAAAATTTGATATAAAATATGGAGGCGAACCAGAACCTGAAGTGACATGGATGTTAGATAATAAAGAAATCAAAGAAGAAGGAGACAGAATAACAATTGACAAATACGAAAGAAATACTGTGATTACGGTTCGAAAAACAGTTAGATCCGATAGTGGAAAGTACAAATTGATTTTAAAAAATTCTTCGGGTGTATGCGAGGGAATCGCTGATGTAGTCGTCCTCGGAAAACCAAGTTCACCTGTTGGTCCTTTGGTGGCCGATGAAGTACGAGACAAACATGTTACTGTAAAGTGGCAAAAACCAGATGATTTTGGCGGTACCGAATTAACGGGCTATGTACTTGAGAAAATGGATCTCGAAACTGGGAGATGGGTTCCAGCAGGAGAATGTGGACCTGATAAGACGTCTTTCAAAATTGATGGCCTTACTCCAAAGAAAAAATACAAATTCAGAGTCAAAGCCGTGAATAAAGAAGGAGAGTCCGAGCCTTTGGAAACAGATGAACCTATTCTTGCTAAAAATCCTTATGGCAAGTTTTATAATGCAGACAAGAAATCTTTCCATCATTCTGCAAATATTTTCCTTAAGTTATTTTTTAAAATATTTTTAAAAACTATACTTTCAATAAAACTTCTTTTCTTTATTTAGATCCACCGGGTAAACCAGGAAAACCAGAAATTGCTGACTACGATAATCAAAGTGTTACTCTGAAATGGGCGAAACCTGAAAATGATGGAGGAAGACCAATTCTACATTACGTAGTTGAAAAGAAAGACAAATTTGCTCCGGATTGGATGGAATGTGGTAAAACAGATGGTCCAAAGACGGAACTTAAAGTTGAGGAACTGAAAGAAAAGAATATTTACCAATTTCGAATTCGTGCCGTCAATAAAGCAGGAATTGGTGATGCCAGTGAACCTACCGATAATCATTTGTGCAAACATAAGAATCGTAAGTAAATTGAATAAAAAGAATCGTAACTAAATATAAAAGCTTAAAAAATATGAGAAAAATATATCTCCGATGTTAAAATGTAGTTCCATCCCAAGAAAGACAATATGGCCCCTAAAATGGGAAATTTTCAAACATAATACTCAAAATAACATTCGAAACTATTTTAAAATATATACTCAATTTATCGTATTATATTGTATTATTGGTTTATTATAATAAATATTATCCTTAAATTCAAGTGAAAACTGATGTATTTTATTATGAAAATATTAAATTACTGAATTATCAAAAACAGTAATTCAGAACTTTGTAAAACAAAATCTTCTTCACATTTTTTCAGTCAAACCACACATTGATCGCACTACTCTTAGAAGCGTCACTATTAAAGCTGGTAGGACGCATAAATGGTCAGTAGATGTAACTGGCGAACCTCCACCAGAGTTAACTTGGACTTGGAGAGATGGAATTGCTCTAAAGACAACTGAGAGAATAAAAATCGAAAATATTGATTATCATACTGACTTTACCCTAGTAAATGCAACTCGAAGGGATACAGGACGCTACAAACTTACAGCTCAAAATGCTTCGGGCAAAGATGAAGAAGTAGTGGATTTGACTGTGCTTGGAAAGCCATCCAGTCCGCAAGGTCCACTAGAAGTTAAAGATGTCAGGAAAGAATCGTGTAGGTTAGAATGGAAGAAACCTGAGGATGATGGTGGTTCGCCTATAAAAGAATATGAAATTGAAAAAATGGATACAAAAACTGGAAAGGTACATGGAAGACTAAATGAAATCATTTTAAATTTAATGAATTTTTTGATTATACAAAAACTTGAAATATTTTTTTCTTAGTGGGTACGGGTCGCCAAAGTGCCAGGAGATCGTGAAGACGCCTTTATTTCAGGATTGGAACCGAATCACCAATACAAATTTAGAGTTACGGCTGTCAGTGACGAAGGGGATTCTGAGCCTTTGGAGACTGATTTGGCAATTACAGCTAAAAATCCTTATGGTATTTTCTTTTTCTATCCGTATTTTATTAAAATGAAATTTAAATATTCAAATTTATCCATATCATATATAATCGTATATATTTTTAAATTGCAGATGAACCAACTAAACCTGGAACTCCAGAGATCATTGATTACGATAATGAGAGTGTTACATTAAAATGGGCAAAACCAGAAAGTGATGGAGGAGCACCAATTGAAAAATATATCATTGAAAAAAAAGATAAATTTAAACCGGACTGGGAAAAGGCTG
Organism: Ricinus marginatus; assembly: GCA_028565995.1. Taxonomy (NCBI): domain Eukaryota; kingdom Metazoa; phylum Arthropoda; class Insecta; order Psocodea; family Ricinidae; genus Ricinus; species Ricinus marginatus. The sequence goes on along the minus strand of JAOWBB010008330.1, from coordinate 66,908 downwards.
CGGAAGTTGCCGGAAATTTATTGGAAGGAAAGGTGCCTGATTTGAAAGAGAGAGCAGAATACCAATTTCGAATTATTGCTGTGAATAAGGCAGGACCATCACCTGCATCTGATCCTAGTAATATGCACACTGTGAGACATAAAGCCTGTAAGTTTTCTATAAAGTTTAAGGTTTAATTATAGACTAGAAATGAGTGAAAAGAATGTAATGTCAAAGTTGATTTACAAATAGTTTTCGATTTTTCGCTCAGAGAGTAATTAATAAAATGAAAAAAATAAAGAAAATATGATTGTGCGCTATTAAGATTAAAAATAAGGTTTAATTCATCAAAAAAATATCAGACACTCATTTATAAGCCTAAATTATTATATTAAGATAGGAATTGTAGAAAAGTTTTTATTTTTTCAACATTATTTTTTCATTTAAAAAAATAAAATTGAACACTGCTTTTGTTTTCTTTAATTCGGATAAAAAAAAATTTTGTTCTTAATCAATACACACAATGTAAGTTCAAAATTTAAATTTCAGTGAAACCAAGAATCGACAGAACGAATTTGAAACCGATTGTTGTAAAGGCTGGAAAACAAGTCAAGTACGATGTAAATGTCAGGGGTGAACCTCCACCAATAATCAAATGGTTTTTTCTGGATAAAGAAGTACAGTCTAGTGGAAATGTGGAAATCATCAATGTCGAATACAACACAAAATTAACAATTTCCGATACTACCAGAAAACAGTCAGGTATTTACAAGGTCTTTGCCGAAAACCAACATGGAAAAGACGAAGAGGTAGTGGAAATAACAATATTATCGGCTCCGGGAAAGCCAAAAGGGCCTCTCAAAGTAACTGACGTAACAAAGAACGGAGCAAAATTAAAATGGGATAAACCAGAAGATGATGGAGGCAAACCTATTACTGGCTATGTATTAGAAAAGCTTGACAAAGCCACCGGACGATGGATGCCCGTTGGCAAAACCGGACCAGACGATACAGAATTCGATGTCAAGGGTCTCGCCGAGGGACATGAATATAGCTTCCGAGTAAAGGCTGTTAATGAAGAAGGAGATTCTGAACCTTTAGAAAGCGATAAATCAATAATCGCTAAAAACCCCTTTGATATTCCTGGTAAACCTTCCAATCTGGAAATATTCGACTGGGATGTAGATCGGGTTGATCTTAAATGGATGGCACCAAAGAATGATGGAGGCGCACCAATTAAGGGTTATATAATTGAAAAGAAAGAAAAGCTTCATAGTTCCTGGGACGAAGTTTTAACGACTTCTGGTCCCGAATGTAAAGCTAGAGTTCCTGATCTTAAAGAAGGCAATACATATCAATTTCGCGTTCGTGCTCTCAATAAAGCAGGACCGGGTGAGCCGTGTGATCCTACCAAGCCTCATATTGCTAAGGCAAGATATGCAAAACCGATAATAAATAGGGATAAATTGCAAAAAGTTACCGTGAGGGCAGGGCAAACAGTGAAATTAGATGTTGATATAAAAGGAGAACCTGCACCCACTACAACTTGGTTCTTAGGTACAAACGAATTAAAAACTGGTCCAAACATAAAAGTCGAGCATGAGCCGTATAATACCAAAATTCAGTTATCTGATACAAGCCGAGTAAATACAGGAACTTATACTATAAAAGCAGAAAATTCATCTGGAAAAGATGAGGCTCAGGTTGAAATAATCATTCTGGATAAACCATCGAAACCTGAAGGACCTTTAGAAGCAGTTAATATTCATAAGGAAGGATGTAAATTGAAATGGGAGAAGCCGAAAGACGACGGTGGATTACCAATTACATCTTACGTAGTAGAAAAAATGGACCTCCAGACAGGAAGATGGGTTCCCGCAGGATACTCAGATGGAGAGAAAACTGAATTAGATATAACTGGTTTAGAACCGAATCATAAATACAATTTCAGGGTAAAAGCGATTAATGATGAAGGCGAATCTGAACCATTAGAAACAGATACATCTATTTTAGCTAAAAATCCATATGATATACCTGCAGCTCCTGGAATGCCTGACATTATCGATTGGAGTGAAAATATGGTTAAACTAAAATGGGAGCCCCCGATCCGAGATGGTGGAGCTCCAATAACAGGATACATTGTTGAATTAAAAGACAAATTCGGTGTTTCATTTCAAAAAGCTGTAGAGGTCCAGGGAAATGTTTGCTCAGCAACAGTTCCAAAACTTGAAGAAGGTAATCAGTATCAATTTAGAGTTAGAGCCGTTAATAAAGCAGGACCTGGAGATCCCAGTGAAGAAACCAATCCACATACTGCAAAAGCAAGATTCCAAAAACCACGCATCGACAGAACAAATTTGCAAAATATTTTTGTTAAAGTGAACCTATCTATCGCATTAGATATTAATATCAGTGGTGAACCTCCACCAACCGTTACATGGAAATTTCAGGATAAAGAACTGACTACAACTGAGGAAATTCGCATTGACAATATCGACTATAATACGAAATTTTTCGTTATGAAAGCAAAACGTAAACATTCTGGTAAATATACAATTCACGCAAAGAATAGTGTTGGAGAAGATACGGCTGAATTTGATATTATGATTCTTGGCAAGCCTGGGAAACCAAAAGGACCTTTGGAAGCTTCTGATATTACTAAGAATGGTTGCAAACTGAAATGGGATAAACCAGAAGATGATGGTGGTTCACCCGTTGAATATTATGAAATTGAAAAATTAGACCCCCTTACTGGACAATGGATTCCTTGCGGAAAATCGACAGAACCAGAATTTAATGTGTCCGGGCTACAGGAAGGAAAACCATACAAATTCCGGGTTAAAGCAGTAAATAAAGAAGGAGAGTCAGAAGAACTAGAACAAGAGAAACCTATAATAGCAAAAAATCCATTTGGTAAGTAATATTTGATATTACCGAGTACTTTATGTATAGATTCTAATATGCTAATAAATATTATTGAAAAATCAATATTATTTTTCTATAATGTTGTAAAGTAGGATCATCGATTAATTTCTTAGTTTTAAATTTTCTAAAAAGTTTATTTCTCTCCTTTTATAAACGTCTTTTTTCCAGAATTAACACGTTTGTTTTTTAAACTGAAAACATTAAAATAAAAAACTAAAAATATTTCTATATTCACTGAAAAAGACAGAAATAATCATAATAAATTGATATTCATGTATTCCGTATTTGCAGCAAAATCTCTTGAAACTTCATGCATAAATTTTTATTTTTTGTAAAATGTAAATGAAGATTGTTTACTTAATCAATATGATTTTAAAATTTTTTGTTCGTAAATTCTAAAGAAACAAATTTTTAAGAAAAAAATTGCAAGTATTTTTGCTGCATGAAATTGCTGCAGTTTAGAAAAACTTTTTATAAAAAAAATGTAACAAATTATTTATTTCGTTATAAAAAAATAAAGTCTTTTTACTTTTTTTAAACAATAAAAACATTGAAAAAAAGTTGAAATTTTTAAAATTAAAAATTACTAACCGATGGCAAAGTTCAGGGAAACCTTTTGGCGTTTAATAAAGATTCATTTGAAAATTAGAAAAGGTTACGAAACATATTATATTTCTTTAGATTTGAATTAATTAAAGAAATTAAATAAATATTTTATTTACTTTTGTCAGATCCTCCAGGAAAGCCTGGAAGACCAGAGCTCAAGAACTGGGACAAAGATTTTGTTGATCTCGAATGGAGCCCCCCGAAAGAAGATGGAGGAGCACCAATTGAAAAATATATTGTTCAGATGCGAGATAAGGAAGGAAGAAGCTGGCAGAATGTAATGACAGTACCTGGAGATAGAAATGCTGCTAAAGTCACCGCAGTGGAAGAGGGACATGAATATGATTTTAGAGTTGTTCCTGTGAACAAAGCTGGACAAGGCGAACCGAGTGATGCATCCAAATCAGTCGTAGCCAAACCAAGATTTTGTAAGTTAAATGAAAAACCTTGAATTATTTCATTAAATGGCATTAATAAGGAAAAGTTGAAAAAATAAAGTGAAAATTTTTTATTCTAAATTATTACATGTCGATTTAAGTCTTTTCAGATCGACTGCATTATCTTCAATCTTTCACTATTTTCTAGTTAGATAATTTAGAGATTGGATTAATAGATAGAAAATTTTTTCGATCCGCAAATTTTTTATTAAATTAATATCTATCATTTTACTTGAAAATTTAAAAAAATTGATCAGTAATTATTAAAATTGTTTCTTTTGTATTATATTTCAGTGGCACCACACATCGATCGGAAAAATTTGCAGAAGAGAACTTTACGATCTGGGCAGATGCTTAAAATCGAAGCTGATATTAAGGGAGAACCTCCTCCAGATGTTACTTGGAAACTAAAAGATACAGTTTTAAAATCAGACGATCAGATCAAGATAGATAATGAAGATTATAAAACTTCATTTATTATAAACAAAATTAAAAGGTCTAATGCGGGAATGTATACTGTCAAAGCAACAAATAGTTCAGGCAGTGATCAAGTTGATATGGAAATTGAAGTTCTGTGTAAGTGTCTTTAATCTCATGATTATCATCAAGCCAGTGCTCTAAATTCCAAGGGTCTTGTTTTAAACAACTTTTTCAAAAAGTGACGGGTTCAGGCAAAGTACCAATTATTTCGCATTCTAAAAGGGATCTTTCAAGACTGTGCGAATCTTATGTATTATATTTTGTACTTCATCTACATGTTCATTCGCAGCTAAACCGTCTCCGCCAAAAGGTCCACTGGATGTCAGCAATGTAACTGCATCTGGATGCACACTTAAATGGGATGAACCAGAAGACAATGGAGGTCTGCCAATCGATCATTACGTAGTTGAAAGAATGGATACGGAAAAAGGACGCTGGGTACCTTGTGCCGAAAGTAAAACTCCATCTGCTGAGGTGATTAAACTAACATCAATTGACAATTTATCAATTTAATTTTATCATTGTGAAATAAATTACTCAATTATTATATTATATTTACGGTACTGTCGCAGATGTAAAATATTTATACCAAAAGTATAAATTGTAGCAACGTCAAATGAATAGTTCTGAAGAAATTATATTGTTTAACATTGTAACTTCTGATGCTTTTTTACGGGTGAGATGTCTTTATTTATTTATTTAAATTATAGTCTTTATTTAAAATAACCTTAATTTATTAGGTATCTGGATTCCAAGAGGGAAATCAGTATATGTTCCGGGTCAGAGCGGTAAATGAAGAAGGTTCTTCCGATCCACTTGAGACGGAAACAGCTACAACTGCCAAAAACCCTTATAATAAACCAGAAGCTCCTGGTAAACCAAATATTAAAAACTGGGATAAATCTTTCGTTGAACTCAATTGGACTGCTCCGGAGAATGACGGTGGCGCTCCTATTACATCTTACATAATCGAAAAGAAAGATAATATGAGTGGTAAATGGCATAAGGCTTCTGAAATTATCGGAAACAAGACATCCGCAAAGATAACAGATTTGATTGAGGGTAGGATCTATCATTTTCGAGTGAGAGCTGTCAATAAAGGAGGCGCAGGCCCAGCATCACCTCAAAGTGACGAAGTTACAGCAAAAGACAGATTTGGTAAGTTTTTACTAAGCTCTCTTTCATCTGAATCTTTATTCTGGAAAAAACTTTGAAAGATATTTCTTTTATTTGTATTTTTTGCGAAAAATTTTAGAGATTATTAGATTAGAGAATTAATTAATGAGAATTTATTTTCAGCGGCTCCTGTGATCGACAGATCAACATTGAAAAATATTCAGATTAAAGCAGGTCAAATGATTCGCTTTGACGTCAAAGTCAGCGGTGAGCCCCAACCAACTAAAACTTGGTTTTTAAACAAACAACGACTTGAATCAAAGGACAATGTTTCCATAGAAAGCGAAGCCCATAAAACAAAATTAGTCATCAGTAAGGCTGGCAGAGAACACAATGGTATATTCGTACTAAAAGCCGAAAATAGTTCTGGTAAAGATGAAGCTTCAGTGGAAGTTACAGTTCTAGGTGAGTTAAATGGAAAATATTCAGTTTATTGTTTTCGAAAACTGGATAATTTCAAAATTTAAAAAGTTGAACGTTAATTTTTTTAGATAAACCATCTAAACCAGAAGGACCACTTAAAATTTCAAATATTCACCAAGAGGGATGTGATTTGAAATGGAATCCACCATTAGATGATGGAGGAGTTCCAATAGATTATTACGTCGTTGAAAAAATGGATAAAGATACAGGTAGATGGGTTCCGGCTGGTAGGTCAAAAGAACCAAAAATGGAGGTTACCAGTTTAGAGCCCAATCAAGACTATAAATTCCGCGTTATGGCCGTCAATGTAGAAGGTGAATCAGAACCCCTGGAAGCTGAGGAATATATAACGGCCAAGAATCCATTTGGTATGTAAGAAACTTCTATTTGCAAAAGAATTTTGCACCATATAATTCGGTTGTTGATTTACACTCTTGGTCTTTTAGACTCAGCACGAATTGCTCCTTGATTACATCACACCTAATCATTTATTGTCAATATTTAAATGAACATAAAAAATATTTTATAAATATTTTCAAGTATAATAAATCATTATAATTAAGTAACGAAATTTAATTACACATTTCAGATCCTCCAGGTTCTCCAACTACTCCAGAAATTGTTGATTGGGATCGATTTTTTGTTGAACTCAAATGGGAGCCTCCACTAACAGATGGTGGTGCACCAGTAACTAGCTACATAATTGAGAAGAAAGAAGTGGGAACAACTAAATGGGTTAAAGCAGGAGAGGTGAAAGAGCCAAAGGGTAAAGTGGAAAATCTTGAAGAAGGAGTGAAATATCAATTTAGAGTACGAGCAGTTAATTTATCTGGGCCAGGAGAACCCAGTGGCGAATCTGGACAAGTTACCTGCAAACCTAGAAGATTGCCACCTAAAATTGATCGCAAGAATCTCAAAAATCTGACTATTCACGAAGGAGAACCTGTATATTTGGACATAAAAATTATCGGAGAACCTCCTCCAAATGTGTCTTGGTTATATAATGGTAAAACATTTTTTAGCTCAGATCGCATAAGAATTGAAAATATCCCGTACAACTGCAAGTTTTTCAACGATAGTGCAGAACGAAAAGACACGGGCACTTATAAAATAACAGCTACTAATAAATATGGTAGTGACACAGAAGAAATAGAAATTAACGTATTGTCCAAACCTGGAAAACCAGAGGGACCTCTAGAAGTATCAGATATTAATAAAGAAGGTTGCAAATTGAAGTGGAAAAAGCCCAAAGACGATGGAGGTACTCCTATTGAAGGATATGTTGTAGAAAAGTTTGATGCGGACAGTGGCATTTGGTTACCAGTTGGTAAATGCAAGGATCCGGAAATGGAAGTTACAGGTCTTACTCCTGGACATGAATACAAATTTAGAGTTAAAGCATGCAATAAGGAAGGAGAATCGGAGCCCCTAGAAACATTAGGAAGCATGGTAGCGAAAGATCCTTTCACCGTGCCTAGTCAACCAGGAGCTCCAGAACCAGTTGATTGGAATGCCAATCAAGTTGATCTTATTTGGAAAGAACCCGTTTCTGACGGAGGCACTCCCATTACAGGATATTTGATTGAGAAAAAAGATAAATATAGTACAATGTGGGAAAAGGCACTAGAAACTAATACTTCTACACCACAAGCACTTATTCATGGATTAATTGAAGGAAATGAATACCAATTTCGGATAATCGCAATTAATAAAGCTGGTCAAAGTGATCCTTCAGACGCGAGTAGAACACACATAGCTAAACCACGCTTTCTAGCACCCAAAATTGACAGAAGAAACTTACGAGATATTACGCTAACAAGTGGTTCATCTTTGAAATTGGATGTCAACATAATTGGTGAACCTCCACCAGTTACCGAGTGGCGTTTTGGCTCCATGACACTTCGAAGCAGCAAAACCGTTAGCGTTGAAAATGTGGATTATAATACAAAACTTGTAATTAGACCAGTGAAAAGAGATGATTCTGGAGAATATACTGTCACCGCAACTAATTCATCTGGAAAAGATTCTGTTACTATTAACATTACAGTTACGGACAAGCCCGGAAAACCTGAAGGACCTCTCCAAGTGACCGATGTTCACAAGGAAGGTTGCAAACTGAAGTGGAAAAGACCCAGAGATGATGGCGGTGTACCAATCGAATACTATCAAGTCGAAAAAATGGATCCTGAGACAAATTGTTGGGTACCTTGTGGTAGGTCAACAGAACCAAACATGGAGGTTACGGGATTAACACCCGGGAAAACATATAAGTTTAGAGTATCAGCTGTCAATTCTGAAGGTGAATCTGAGCCTTTAGAAGCTGATCAGGCAATTGTGGCAAAGAACCCATTTGATGAACCAGGAAAACCCGGAAACTTAGAAGCAACTGATTGGGATAAAGATCATGTTGATCTGAAATGGACACCGCCCTTATCCGATGGAGGATCGCCAATCACAAGTTATATTGTGGAGAAGAAGGACAAATATGGTGAATGGGAAAAAGCTGCGGAGGTACCAGCAGATGTTACCACCGCCACAGTTCCAGATCTGATTGAAGGTCAGGCTTACGAATTTAGAGTTCGGGCAGTTAATAAGGCGGGACCAGGAGAACCTAGTGATGCGACATTACCAATTATAGCAAAACCACGCAACGAGGCTCCGAAAATAGACAGAACAAATCTTATTCCTATAAAAATTAAATCAAATCAAGCCTTTTCCTATGATGTCAAAGTAACTGGAGAACCAATGCCGAAGACTCAGTGGATGCTCAGGAAGCGTGAGATTAAATCTTCGGATAAGATAAAAGTAACTCACGGTGACTACTGTACCAAATTAGCAGTAAAAATGGCCAGCAGATCTGAATCGGGAATATATGTAATCACTGCCGAAAACATTAACGGAACTGATACTGCGGAAGTAGAAGTGACTGTAATTTGTAAACCTAGTGCTCCTAGAGGACCTTTGAAAATAAGTGACGTTTATGCCGAAGGTGCTAAACTTAGCTGGAACCCACCAGAAGATGATGGTGGCCAACCCATCGAAAATTATGTAATAGAAAAACAAGATGAAGCTACGGGAAGATGGGTTCCTGCAGGAGAAACAATTGGACCCGAAACAACTGCAGCCATCACAGGTTTAACTCCTGGACGCAAATATAAATTCAGAGTTCGAGCTGTTAACAAACAGGGAAAATCCGATCCGTTGCAATCTGAAAAAGCAATTGAAGCTAAGAATCCATTCGATGAACCTGGAAAACCTGGACAGCCAGAAATTACTGACTACGACAAAAATTTTGTCCAATTGAAGTGGACTAGACCTGAAAGCGATGGCGGTTCTCCCATCACCGGATATGTAATTGAAAAGAAAAACAAATTCTCAACGCAGTGGGAAAAATGTGCTGACATTGAAGGAGATGTTACTACCGGACAAGTCAATGATTTAATAGAAGGAAACGTTTATGAATTCCGTGTTATAGCCGTGAATAAAGGCGGTTTGTCGGAACCTAGTCTTCCGTCCTCCCAGCACTTAGCACGACCTAAGAATCTTCCACCGAAAATTGACAGAAATGCCATGATCGACATTAAGATCAAATCAGGTCAGAACTTTGAGGTAGACGTACCTGTAATAGGTGAGCCTCCTCCAAGTAAAGAATGGATGTTTGGTAATAACGTACTCTTCAATGACGATCATATTAAGATCGTTAACGAAGATTATAGGACTAAGTTAAAAGTCACAGATGCCAAAAGAAGCAATTCCGGTGTGTACAAACTCACCGTAAAGAACATCAATGGAACTGACACTGCCACTATTAATGTCACTGTTTTAGATATACCCTCAATGCCTGAAGGACCGCTTAAACCAGACAATATCTCTAAAAATTCTTGTAATCTTTATTGGAGACCACCTAAGGACAATGGTGGATGTGACATAACTCATTACATTGTAGAAAAAATGGATACTGAGAACCTGAGATGGCTCCAAGTCGGAGAATGTTCAGACACTTTCATAAGGGCAGAATATCTAATTGAGGGTCACGATTATAAATTCCGTGTCAAAGCTGTTAATAAAATGGGAGAATCTCTTCCGCTTGTTGGAACAGAACCTATTACGGCAAAAGACCCATTTTCTAAGCCAGATAAACCAGGTACACCCCAAGTCACAGATTGGGACAAAGATCACGTGGTTTTAGAATGGACCCATCCAAAGAAGGATGGAGGTTCACCTGTCACATCATATATTATTGAAAAACGTCCTAAATTTGGATCCTGGGAAAAATGTGCCGAAGTTCCAGGCAATCAGACAAAGGGAACTGCTCCTAACCTTACTGAAGGCGAGGAATATGAATTCCGAATTGTTGCAGTTAATAAAGGTGGACCAAGTGAACCGAGCGATCCTTCCGTCCCGGTTATAGCAAAATCTAGATTCCAAGCCCCAATAATTGATACAACCCATATGCAGGATATGATTGTTAAAGTTGGACAAAAAATCAGCTACGACATTCCAATGGAAGCGGCTCCTAAACCCAAAGCCGTTTGGAGCGTGAATGGAAAGACAATAGAACCTGGTTCAAGAGCAGATATGAGTGTAACGAATACTCAAGTTTTATTTGAGATACCTTTCTCAGTTCGATCAGATACCGGAAGATATACTCTTCAATTGATTAATGATTCTGGATCAACATCATGCTCCGCCAATGTAACAGTTTTAGATCGACCCTCACCACCTCAAGCACCGCTAGAAGTTAGTAATGTTACTAAACAAAGTTGTCGATTGTCTTGGAAGGTCCCTAAAGACGACGGTGGAAGTGCTATACTTCATTATGTCATTGAAAAAATGGACCTGTCACGAGGCACTTGGTCCGATGCCGGAATGTCAACCTTACTGAGTCATGAAGTCACGCGTTTAATTCATAAAAAAGAATATTTATTCCGCGTGAAAGCAGTAAACGCTATAGGTGAATCCGATCCATTAGAACTTTCAGCAAGTGTAGTAATTAAAAATGAATTTGATGAACCAAGTGCTCCTGGAAAACCACAGGTTAAAGATTGGGACGAGCGACACGTTGACTTGGAATGGCCTAAACCTAAGTCAGACGGAGGAAAACCAATAACGAGTTACATTATACAGAAGAAAGAGAAAGGCAGTCCCTACTGGTCCAATGCAGCACAAGTACCGGGAAATAATACAAATTGCTCAGTGCCTGACCTAATAGAAGGGCAAGAATATGAATTCAGAGTAATCGCTGTCAATGAAGCTGGTCAGAGCGAACCGAGTGAACCATCTGATTCAGTCATAGCAAAAGCAAGATATTTGGCACCGAAGATCAAATCTCCCATGAACGAGGTACGAATAAAAGCTGGTAACATTATACATGAAGATATCAGTTTCATCGGAGAACCTTTACCCGAGGTAACTTGGACGAAAAACTCGAAGCCGGTCGAAACCGATTCGAGATTAACAATCACATCAATTGGATATCACACCATTTTCCACGCGGTGAACGCTAAAAGATCAGATTCTGGAGCTTATACTTTGAAACTCCAAAATAATTCAGGAACCGACGAGGGAATCCTACAAGTTTTCGTTTTAGACCGCCCGAGCCCTCCAAATGAACCGTTTGAATACGAAGAAGTTACTGCACAAAGCGTGACTCTTTCTTGGAGGCCTCCTACCGACAATGGAGGCAGTGAGATTACCGCCTACGTAATTGAAAAATGCGATCTGACGCATAGTGGAGGATGGGTGCCTGCTGTTCAATATGTTAATGCAAAAAATACCTATGCGACGGTTCCTCGTTTAATTGAAGGAACTAAGTATCAATTTCGAGTAATGGCAGAGAATTTACAGGGCCGATCTGATCCCATTGTTACTTCAAAACCAATTATTGCCAAAAACCAGTTCGACACACCCGGCAAACCCGGCAAACCGGAGCTCGTCGACAGTGACAAAGATCACATCAAAATCAAATGGGATCCTCCAATTAGTAATGGAGGATCTCCCATTATTGGTTATGAAGTTGAACGACGAGCTGCAATGACTGGACGATGGATTAAAATAACTGCAGCACCAGTTAAAAATCTCGAATATACCGATGATAGAGTGAAAGAAGGCAATCAGTATGAATATCGGGTTATTGCTGTGAATGCTGCTGGTTCCGGTAAACCAGGTGACTCTTCCAGCATATTAACAGCAAAACCAATGAAAGGTACGTCCTAAAAGTTTTTTAATTAATAAAATTATTCTGATGCTATACTTATAAGAGATATTAAATTTCATGCATTATTCACAAATATCTGTATTTATTTAAAAAAATATTAAAATTCAAAATTATCATCAAAAGAATATATATTTCTTGATATTTATTTTTTTTTCTTAATTTTTCAGAGGCGCCCAAATTGTTCCTTGATAACTTAATCGGCAGAAAAATTAGAGTCCACGCTGGAGAACCTGTTAATATTGTTATTCCTATGGCCGGTGCGCCAACGCCTAAAGTAAGCTGGACAAAAGGAAAAATACCAATTGTTGAATCCAACAGAATATCTCTTAAAACTAAAAATGAAGAAACTACGTTTAGAATAGAATCTTCTACTAGTGATGATGGCGGCATATACACTGTGACCGCATCAAATGTATTTGGCAAAGATTCAGCAGATATCGATATAATTGTGGTCGATCGACCAGGCGTACCAACGGGTCCTCTTAATTACAAATTAATTTCTCAGGACAGCATCGGATTGGAATGGCTACCACCAAAATATGACGGTGGCTCTGATATTACTGGCTATGTAGTAGAAATGAGTGAATTCGGTTCAAATTTCTGGCGTCAGTGTCCTGGATTTTGCTCCAAGACCAATTTCGTTGTGAAAAATCTTACTGAAGGAAAGAAATATGCGTTCCGAATAAGAGCAGAAAATATCTATGGACTTTCCGATCCTCTCGAAGGAAGTCCAGTTGTCGCCAAAAGTCCTTTTGATCCACCAGATGCACCAGGACAACCGGAAGTACTGGGATATACATCCAATACATGCAATTTATCGTGGAAGCCTCCGGATCGAACAGGAGGCAAGCCAATAACTGGATACTATATTGAAAAACGTGAGCGGGGAGGCGAATGGGTAAAGGTTAACAATTATCCGACCCCCAACACCAATTACATGGTGCAAGATTTACGTGAAGGTAATAAATACGAATTTCGGGTGTTAGCTGTGAATGAAGCTGGAGCCGGAAAACCTAGTAAACCGACGGAACCAATTACGGCGGGGGCTCAAAAGAAACGACCCGAAGCTCCTGAGCCTCCTAAACCCGACAGAATTAATAGGGACAGCGTCACTCTGTCTTGGAAGCCTCCAAGAAATGATGGAGGCAGAAAGATTAACGGATATATAATTCAAAAGAAAGCGCCATCTGAAAAGGAATGGAAAACTGTTAATGCAACGCCCATTGATGCCTTAATTTATACCGTTCCCGGTCTTAAGGAAGGTGACGAATATGTGTTCCGCGTCATTGCCGTTAATGATGTCGGCGAATCGGAACCAAGTCGAGCGTGCAATCCAGTAAAAGTCGAAGAACAATTAAACAAGCCTCACATGGATCTCTCAGGCCTAAGGGATATCACCGTCAGGGCGGGAGAAGACTTTTCGATTCACGTGCCTTATAGTGCTTTTCCAGAGCCCAAAGCCACTTGGTTCTTCAACGACAACGATATTAATGAAAAGGATGACAGAATCCATCAGCAGGTAAATTAATAATATTTTATCATTTTAGTTGGAAATCCGGCTAAGAAGCCACTTACATTTATATTTTGTTTTGAACATTTTAGTTAGCCAAAGATTATGCAAGTTTCGTCGTCAAGAACGCTAAGCGACTGGACTCCGGCCAGTACAGATTGCAATTGAAAAATCAATCTGGTTTCGATACCGCAACTGTTAACGTTAAGGTGTTGGATAGACCAGGGCCTCCAGAAAACATAAGAGCTGATGAATTTATGGGAGAAGCCCTCACGTTATATTGGAACCCTCCGAAAGACAATGGAGGAGTTGACGTTGCCAACTATATAGTGGAAAAAAGAGAAGCCGGTTCATCTACTTGGTCTAAAGTAAATTTTCTTGAATTTTGAAACCCACATTTATTTCATTTGTAATGTTTGCAATTGATACTTTTTATCTTGAATCGTAAAATCTGACATTACTCATTTATTAACTAAATTTTAGGTGAGCAGCTACGTGCCAATTACATTCATTAGAGTGAAAAATTTAACTGTGGGCAGAGATTATGAATTTCGAGTTATGGCAGAAAATAAATATGGAATTTCTGATCCGGCAACTACATTGCAACCGATCAGAGCTAAGCATCCATTTGGTGAGTTTATAAAGTAAATTCCATGCATGAACCTAGAAATGAATCAAACTCGATTTTACTTATTTTCTGGTAACCTCTTAAAGTTCAAATGAATTTAGTATAATATTATTTTAAGATAGATGTGAAAATTTGCTTCATCACCAAACGCTTTTTGTAACTTAAAAAATATATTCAATTATTGTGAATGAAGTTTTCCTGTTTGATGATTTTTTGAACGGATTGAATTAAAATTTGGAGATAATTTAACTGTTAAGTGTGATGTGTTAAACACTAAATAATGTTTTATTTTTTAATATTTATTAAATTTATTAGAGTCTCTAACCTTACTGCCTCAATATTGCTCTTCATTATAAGCTTCAACTAAACCATCTACCTAATCGATAACAGCATATTCAGATCCGTCGTTATGAAAAAAAAAGTTATGCTGTATTTTCCTGACTTCATAAGGTAAGAAAATGAAATTAAAGAAAATTTTCTAAAATATCAATAGCGAATCTTTTATTTAACTTTTTATTCAATATTTATTTTATGTTTAATTTATTTAATGTTTATTTTTGTCATTGTCTTTGTCGATGAAGCCGCTACCAGGATACAGATTCTGTTTATGCAATAGTGAATTGAACTTTTCAGATCCGCCTGCCGCTCCAGGAACACCTCGAGGAATAGAAGGCACTGAAGATAGCATTACAATAACTTGGACCAAACCTCGCCATGACGGAGGCTCTTCTATCACTGGGTATATAATTGAGAAACGACTCATATCAGAAGACAAATGGATTAAAGCATGTCATACTCATATACCCGATACTACGTATAAGTAAGGCCATAAAAAAATAAGGAAGATATTTACTTATAAATTATAGTTCTTAGTCTTAAGAATTTTTTACAAAAAATTTTCAGAGTAACTGGTTTACTGGATAAGCATACGTACGAATTTCGAGTAGCTGCGGTTAATGCGGCTGGTCAAGGAGCCTGGAGTCAACCTTCCGATCCTATCGTATGCCAGGCACAACCTTTCCCACCGAAGATAACCAGTGACCTCAGTATCAGAGATATGACCGTAATTGCCGGGGAAGAATTTTCAATTACTGTACCCTTCACCGCAAATCCCAGACCCAAACCTATTTGGAGTATTAATAGCGAAGACGTGTTTCAAACGGATAGAATTAAATTCGAAACCACCGATACTGAAAGTATATTTCGTAATAAGAGTGCCAAGAGAGGAGATACGGGAAGTTACACGATACAGCTGGTCAATACAGTCGGTTCGGATACAGCTACATGTAAAGTTTTGGTCGTTGACAAGCCATCTTCTCCAGTTGGTCCGTTGGATGTGACAGACATCACTCCAGAGAATTGTTCAATTTCATGGAAACCTCCTTTAGATGATGGAGGATCACCAATAACTAATTACGTAGTTGAGAAACTGGATCCTTTCTCTGGTGTAAGTTTTTTGTAAACTTAATACATAACACTGATTCATAAAAATAATTGAAATAATTCATATTATATTCGTAAAAAAGGCACACATTCATTCATGAATTAATTATAAAAATGATTTTTGTTTGGATTATAATCATTGAAGAAAATTACTAAGCAAAAATTTATGTGATTAATAAAATAAATTTATTAGAAAAAACTTTATTAGAAGAATAATAAGTTCTGTTAATAAGTTGAATACAAACTTTAGGAATGATTAATTTATTTTATTCAATTCATTTTGTCAGGTTTGGGTCAAAGTTAGCAGTTTTGTAAGAAGCTGCCATTACGATGTGATAGGATTGGAACCCAATAAAAGTTACAGCTTCAGAGTTCGAGCTGAAAATCAGTATGGTGTAAGCGAGCCATTAGAAACAGAATCTCCCGTAATCGCTAAATTCCCATTCACTGTACCGGACGCTCCAGGACAGCCGAGAATTATCGACTGGGATTCCAGCGGAAATATAACTCTCAGCTGGGACAAACCTAAACTGGATGGAGGTTCCAGAATACAAGGATACAGGATCGAATTCAGAGATATAGCTGAAGACAAGAATTGGAGAACTGTGAACGACTATCTCGTGAAAGATACCACCTATATTGTGCATAGTCTACTTGCTGGACATGAATATGAATTTAGAATTAAAGCAAAAAATGCTGCTGGCTTAAGTAAACCGTCTCTTCCATCTGGCGCTTTCAAATTAAAAGCCAAAGCCTCCGTTCCGTCGCCGCCGGGAACACCCAAGGTTATGAAGATTGGCAGAAATTACGTTGATTTGAAATGGGAGCCACCACAGTCAGATGGAGGCAGCAGAATCACCGGTTATGTAATTGAAAAGAGAGAAGTCGGAGGACCTTCGATTTGGCAAAAATGTAACGACTATAATGTAGCCGACTGCGAATTCACATGTATTAATCTTAAAGAACGGGGAGATTATGAGTTTAGAATATTTGCATTGAATTCCGTCGGGAAAAGTGAACCAAGTTCCTGTACTACACCGATCAAAATACAGGAAATTGAAGGAGGTGAAAAACCTGAGTTTATCAAACGACTTACGAACCAAGTCGCACCGCTGGGTAAATCTGTTACCATGATGTGTCAGGTAAAATTTATAAAAATTTCAGATTTATTTATAGAGGAAAAGGGAAAATTTTCTGCCAAAAATCTCTAACTCTGAATTATTACAGGCCAAAGGGTATCCTACTCCAACTGCTCGATGGTTGAAAAATGGACGAGAAATTACCATGGGTGGTAGATTTTTATCGACCTCGACTAAAGATGGTACATTCACTTTAGTCATAAGTGATCTTTGCGAATTCGACAACGGAGACATTGCTTGCGAAGCAGGCAACACCATTGGTTGCATAACCACAGTCGGAAGACTGAAAGTTGGAAGTTAGTTAAATATTAATTCAGATTATTTTAAATTACACAGTATTTAAGAATTATTTCTAATTCAGTTCCTAATATAAATTTTAGCTCCTCCAAGAATCGATAAAATGCCTGATGATCTCTACCTTCCTGAAAAGGAAAATGCCAAAATTAAAATATTTTATTCTGGTGATCAACCTATCACTGTAAATCTCACAAAGAACGGTCAAATCATCACTGAATCGACACATATCAAAATTACAGTATTTGACGACTACATAATTATATTTATTAAAGATGTTGTCAAGGATGACAGCGGCATTTACAATTTGGAAGTGAAAAATGATAGTGGAACCGCAACAGGTTCATTTTCAATCACAACTACAGGTTCGTTCAAATAAAAATATTAACAAACTTTTTCCGTTTATTTCTTTGTATAGAATATCAAAATCTTAAAATATATTAGACAAATAGCTTATTTTAAGACTTTCATTTTCAATTTTAGGATTACCTGGGCCGCCACAAGGACCTTTAGAAATTTCAGACATAACCAAACACACTTGTACATTGAGTTGGTCACCTCCTCTCTATAACGGTGGCTTAAGAGTAACACATTATGTAGTCGAACGAAAGGATTTGAGTCATAATCATTGGGTTCTTGTATACTCTTTCTGCAAGGACACCACATTTACAGTGCAGGGGCTCACTGAAGGACAAGAATATCTATTCAGGGTTATGGCCGTAAATGAAAATGGAATGGGTCTACCATTGGAAGGGAAGAATCCCATCAAGGCAAAAGCTCCCTTTGATCCTCCTTCTGCACCAGGAATCCCGAAAATCACTGAAGTTGGAGGCGATTTTGTTAACTTGTCCTGGGAAAAACCAGCTTCGGATGGAGGATCCAGGATTCAAGGATACTGGATTGACAAGAAAGAAGTAAATTTTCTAATATCATTTATCTTAATTTTTTCTGCATGGAGGACATACATTTTTTAGTTATTAACTCATGAATATACCTTAAGTAAGATCTTTGAATTTACCAATATCGGATAATTTTAACTTTTGATGGTCAAGCTATGAAATGTTAATCATATCCCGAAATTTCCAATAATAATTTCTTTTTTAAAAGGTTGGTAGTGAAACGTGGCAGAGAGCGAATATAGCAATTTGCAATACGACACAATTGAATATAAGTAACTTAATCGAAGGCCGTCAGTACGAATTCAGGGTTTTCGCACAAAATGAAGGAGGCCTAAGTTTGCCATCAATGAATTCTACATCCGTAAAGATCGTTGATCCCAAAGCTGCTGTTCCACCAGAAATTGTTCACCCTCTACGAAATATCAATGCCATTCAAAATCACAATGCTCAATTCCAGTGCACAATCTCTGGTATTCCAAAACCAGTTATTACATGGTAAGAAAATTAAACACGGTTTATCGTGTTCATGTATAATGTGTAGATCTTTTTATGTTATGTATAAAGAGAATATTTTCTTATTAAGTGAAACAAAATCTGTTATATTTTCTTTCAGGTATAAGGGTGCACGAGAAATCACTCAAGGAGCGAAATATCATACATTCGCTGAAGGGGAGAATTATACACTTATTATCAACGAAGTATTCGGAGAAGATGCCGATGAATATGTCTGCAGAGCTGTTAACAAGGCAGGAGCGAAATCTACCAGAGCCGAACTACTAATTATGAGTAAATATTTTTTCAAAGTCTGGTTTCGACGATCATTTTCGCTCATAAATTTTCGAAACATTAAAATAACTGAAATTTTTTTAATTTTCAGCTGCTCCAAAACTAAACATACCTCCACGATTTAGAGACACAGCTTTCTTCGACAAGGGTGAAAACGTTATTATCAAAATACCATTCATTGGTCACCCTAAACCCAAAATTATTTGGTCCAGGGATGGTGATGTCATAGAGTCAGGAGCACATTTTGCCGTAGAAAGGGCAGAACGTCATGCCATTCTGACCATTAGGGATGGAAGCAAAATTGATAGTGGATCGTACAGAATCGTGGCCGAGAATGATTTGGGACAAGATTCGGCTATTATTAAAATACAGATCAGCGGCAAGTATTGCAGTGCTCAGGCATTGCTGATATCATCGTTTTCATTCATTTTTAGCTAAATCTTATTTTAGACGCCGAAGCAAATGGGATTCCGATTGAAATGACTGACAATATTCTCCTGAATCAAAAAATTAACTGAATAAGTTGTGTATTTAAAATTTTTTAGATCGGCCGGACCCGCCGAAGCACCCCGTCTGCGACAGCGTCAGTTATGATTCTTTGGCTCTCTCCTGGTATCCACCAGAATGGGATGGAGGTTCCAATATCACTAATTATTCAGTTGAGAAGCGTGAATTGCCCATGACATCTTGGATCAGAGTGGGAAACACAAGGTAAAATGCTTTGCCTTAAAAATTTATTTAAACATTTCTGAATTTTATAAGTCGGTCGAAGAGAACGGTCACTAGCATTGTCAGTACCAAAGATGCTGGAAAGAAGAAAATTCAAAAGAAGAAATACGAATGTGAGATTTGCGATTTCATCTGCGACCAATCAATCAGCTCTTGGTCAGCAACTCGCAATTGATTTTGCTGATTTAAAGGACAAATTAATTTCACTCACCCCGCCATGTTTAGTGAACTGCGACAATTTTCGGTTCCAAAGTCACTTACTAACGTGAAAAGAATTTATATTAATTTATTGTTTCCTGTTTGATGCACTGAAGCATACAATTCAGTTGCAGCTAAAAAATTTGATTAGAATTATTTTTTGTTTTTCAGATTTACCACAATGGCTATTACCGGACTGACTCCCAATCATGAATACGAATTCCGGGTGTACGCCGAGAATATATACGGCAGAAGTGATCCGGCAATCAGTAACATTGTCAGAACCAAAGACGCTGGAAAGAAGAAAATTCAGAAGAAGAAATACGAAGGTGAGATTTGCGACATCATCTGCGACCAATCAGCCCTTGGTCAGCAGTTTGCAATTGGTTTTGCTAATTTAAAGGACAAATTGATTTCACTCACTCGCCATGTTTAGTGAACTGCGTTAACTTCCATAGAAAGACTCTTCACATTGAATTTTATATTCTCATTTCAGTTGATGAAACGGGAAAAAAGATACGTGGAAGAACCGACGATAAAATCAAAGATTACGATCAATACGGTAACTTTCGGCTAATTTTCAACATTAAATTGCTTTTTCTTTTTCGCAAGGCCTTCATTTTTTTGACCATCAATCAAAATTATCAATTTACAATTTTTTTTCAGTTTTCGAAATATACTCCAAATACATGCCCCAACCTGTTGATATTAAAAACGACAACGTTTACGATTATTACGATATACTGGAAGAAATCGGAACTGGAGCATTCGGAGTGGTCCATCGCTGCAGAGAAAAGAAGACAGGAAACATTTTTGCTGCCAAATTCATCCCTGTTACCCACGCCATGGAAAAAGAACTCATTCGGAAGGAAATAGACATAATGAATCATTTGCATCATAATAAGCTCATAAATTTACACGACGCCTTTGAAGACGACGACGAAATGGTTTTGATATTCGAATTGTATGTTTTAAACAAATTGCATTTATAATATGGCCTTTGAATAAATATTATCTTAAGAAACATGTTTTCAGCTTGTCCGGAGGAGAGCTGTTTGAAAGAATTACTTCAGAAGGTTACCAAATGTCTGAGGCTGAGGTCATCCATTACATGAGACAAATCTGCGAAGCTGTGAAACACATGCATGAAAAGAATATAATTCATCTAGGTAGGAAAGATCACATCCTCGTTACTTACAAGCTAAACAACTTAATTCTGTATGAAGTGATTAACTCGTTCTTTTGCAAACAGATATCAAACCTGAAAATATTATGTGCCAAACGAGAAACAGCACCACAATTAAGTTGATAGATTTCGGATTAGCAACGAAGTTGGATCCAAATGATGTGGTCAAGATTTCAACCGGAACAGCGGAATTTGCTGCTCCAGAAATAGTTGAAAGAGAACCCGTTGGATTCTACACTGACATGTGGGCAGTCGGTGTGTTGGCTTATGTACTGTAAGTGATTTAAGTTACAGATTCGAGATTAGTTGAAGATACGATATGGAACGTTTGATAATTAATTGTCTTTACTATCTTTACAGACTAAGCGGTTTGTCGCCGTTCGCCGGAGAAAATGATGTAGAGACTTTAAAAAATGTAAAAGCATGCGACTGGGAGTTCGATGAGGATGCTTTCGCTGGAGTCTCAGAAGAAGGAAAAGATTTCATCCGCCGACTACTGGTCAAAAACAAAGAGTGAGGCTCGTTCTGATCAATTTACCGGCCTCTCACGATGAGATGATCCTTAATTATCCGCATATGTACATTTCAGGAAGCGGATGACGGCGCACGAGTGCTTGCTTCACCCGTGGTTGACTGGAGATGAATCTTCGCGCACAAAAATCATTCAGACGTCAAGATACAATAAAATGCGCGACAAAATCAGGGCCAAATATTCCGACTGGGATTCATTCGTTTTGCCTATTGGACGGCTTGCCGAATATTCCAGTCTCCGAAAATTGTTAATAGATAAGTTCAAAATATACGAAACATCATTTGGTACGTTCTTTATTCTTACACCTCTCTTTTCTGCGGATGGTGAATATTACTTCGAAAATAATGACAACACTAATTTCTCATTGCAGACCGCAGGCAAGCGGCTCCAAGATTCGTCATTAAACCTTGCAGCACTTTCGCGTTTGAGGGCCAAAGTGCCAAATTCACTTGCAGAGTGATTGCTTTGGCAACCCCGACCCTTACGTGGTACCACAATAATCAGGAAATGAGACAATCCGTAAAGTATATGAAGAGATATGCAGGTGAAGATTATACTTTCATCATTAATAGAGTTAAACTGGACGACAGGGGAGAATACATCATAAAGGCAGAAAATCATTATGGATTCAGAGAGGAAGTTGTGTTTCTAAATGTGCAGCGTAAGTTAATATATACAAGCGAAACATTTCCCTAAAAAGTGTGTTTTTTAGCATATAATATTTTATGTAAAATTTTTACTTTTAGCTGTCCCGAAACAACCACCAACTTACAGGTTGGAAATGCCCCAAATTAGAAGGAGAGAGCGTTTGACCTACACCCTGTGGCAGGAAGAAAGAGAAAGCATACCTACTTTCACCTTCCTTTTGAGACCGAGAGTAATGCAAGCAAGAGATACTTGTAAATTGCTATGCTGCCTGGCTGGAAAGCCAACTCCCACGGTATGAGTCGATTAGGCAATGGCATTCAAGAAAATGCCATTTCTGTTGGATTTTAGCGGACCTGTGAACGAATTTTTTTCGACAGGTGAAATGGTTCAAAGAAGGACGAGAGTTGTCCAAATATGAATATACAATGCAACAGTCCGATGGAGTTGTAACAATGGAAATAGTCGATTGCAAACCCAGCGACTCTGGAAAGTACAAATGCGTTGCCACAAATATCCATGGTCAAGATGAAACCAGTTGCGTTGTGATAGTTGAGGGTAAGCAGTCTATTTCTTTCGCGCCACACCATTATTTTCAGTATTGGTATCTCTATATACTTTATACATGAAAAAAACTAATGCTTTGCTACTCAATTCGAATATTTTCATTTTCAGAAGACGCATGAATAATTGTAGCGTTTGAATTTTTCCACTTATTATTAAATTCATTTGCAGTTGCAACACTTATTAATTGTAAAAACAAATGTATCAGGGTTTGTTGGCTGGAACCTCTTCGTGTATCATTCGGAAGTTAAAAGCACCTGAATTTATTAATTAAATTTTTGACAGATCGAAGGTTCCCGGACGAGCCAATTCCGAAAGTGGAAAAATCATATAAGGGCAGCAGCAAAAGTTCAACTTCTTCCTATTCAAAATCCTCCTCGACGCCGGCCCCTATGAACACATCGCCATCGGTAATGAAATAAAATTGTTTTCCAATTTTACATCATTTGATTGTAATTTTCTTCTAAAAAATGTTGTTCATTTATTTTGTAATAAAATGCGCATGATATAAAATCTAAAATTTTAATTTTTCAATGTTCTCATCGATTTGCATATTTTAAAGGATAACAGTTTAATGTATGCACTTTCGTTCAATTCTTCCTCCCTGATTGCGAGGAAAATCACAAATCGGTTTTCGTGAAAGAAGATTTTCCGGAGGCGAATAGCTTTTTGAGTTCCGCTACAATCTCGATAAACACTCCAAAACCCGCAACCTTTTCCTTATTCCAACATCAGACTAACTTTAAGTGTTTGAAAACTTCAAAAACCTGTGGGACTGCATGACCAGGGCTTCATTACTGTTTTTTGACTTAACCCTCATTTTTCCTACTTTTAATTAATAAATTAAAAATCGTTGATTTTTTTATTCCTTTTTTGCAATTATCTTAATAAAGTTGATCTGAAAAGTCATGGTGATTAAAACCTTTCAAGTTCGATTCAATTTTTTGTTTGCTGCTCCGTATTTAGTGCAGTAAACAAACACCGAAAATGTTCAAGTGAAAAGCGATAAATTTCTGGAGCCGCTAAAGTTAGGTTTTGGTTCTTTGCCGATATTTACGGATGCCAAAGCTCCCTCCGGAAGCAGGACAATTTTAATTTAAAACTGTTTTTCGGAATCTGTACTTGGACCGAAGCTTATGAAAGGCAAAAATCTCAGGAAAAAGGCTAGAGACAAATAAAATGAATGTTCGAAAAAACTTCACCTAAAAGCGAGAAGCTGAAACAAAAATTTTTCTATTAATAAAGAATTATAATTAATAAAGAACAAATTTTTTTTCTGTGTTGAAGAAGCAACAATAACCTAATTTTTCTTTCCCTCTCATCTTTGTGTAGGTGCCTTTGAGCAAGGCTGTCTCGGACAAACTATCCGACAAAAGGCCGATTAAAAAGTACGGAACGAAACTGGATTCCACCAGCAGTCCCTCAAGATCCCGCAGTGCTACCAAAGAATTAGTTCGTGAGTATTCCTTGAATTCTCTGAATCGTGTCGCAGCGTGTTCGAAAACTCTTCAATTACTTAATATTCTCCTGCTGCCACGTTTCGTGGCGCCATCATTTTCCATATTTCCATTCATTTCATTTGTTGGTTAAAACTTTCATTCACGGTAAATCCGCTAAAGCTTAATATCTTATCATTTTCTTTTTTTTAGTAAAAAATGTAAAAAAAACGTATTTTTATTTGTTTTACATTTTTTACTTAATATTTTTTTCGACCGACTGATATAAAATGGGAAATAATTTCATTTTCAAAAACGAAGAGAGAAAATATTTAAATTGATCATAAAAAGCTTCGGCCTTTTTTAATTATTAAGAAGTAGAGTACAACTTATACACAATTAAATGGAATAAAAACAGTACGTTTTAGAGAAGGAAGAAATAACATCGAATCGTTGGAAGTTATAATTTCAAGTGGTTTAGCAAGATTAAAAGCATTTTCTTCAAAATTCATGAATGTTTTTTCAGTTCCTCCGGATGATTCCCTCATGTGTGCTCCGGAATTCACGAAAACTCTGAAAGACTTGACAGTAAACGACGGAGAAATGCTGACACTGACGTGCACTATCAAGGGTGATCCGGACCCACAGTGCGAGTGGTTTAAGGACGGAAAAGTAAGTGGATCTTTTGATATTGCTAGGCTTCGAATTTACTGATTTTTAACTGAAATTTTAATATATTTAAAGGCTTTGAGTTCGTCTGATGTAATCGATTTGAGATATAAAAACGGCGTAGCTATTCTTAGTATTCAGGAGGTTTTCCCGGAGGACGAAGGGGAATATCTCTGCAAGGCAACAAATTCGATGGGCACATCGCAAACCAAGTGTAGATTAACGGTTAAACGTGAGTGTTTGCTGAAGCCATAAATAACGAAAAAGTTTAAAAAGAATAAAAATAATTTAAACACGGCGTGGCAATTCCAGCAATGCCAGGGGGCGCAAGCGGAAAGAAAAGCAGCGATAAACCGCCGAAGATCGTCACTCATCTGACGTCCCAATACGTGAAGGACGGGGATCCGGTCGTGCTGCAGTGTCGCATAATCGGAGCTGAAAAATTCGACGTCGTCTGGCTGCACAATGATAAGGAAATTAAACCGAGCAAGGATTTCGAATACACCAACGAGGCCAACATATACAAGCTGAAAATATGCGAAATTTTCCCCGAAGATTCTGGAGTGTATACGTGTGAGGCCTTCAACGATGCCGGAGAATCGTTCAGCAGTTGCACTTTGATAGTGTTAGGTACGAGCAAAAAATTTATAACAATTCTTTACAGACAGATGGATTTTAATTACCATCAGAAATGCGAGAAAAAGAATTTATGACACTAATTTGAAATTTTAATATCTCTTTCATTAGTTCCTAATGAAGAGCCCAAGGGACCGATATTTAAAACATTCCCACAGTCGGCCACAGTTGCCGAAGGTGAAAGCACCACATTCGAGTGTGAAATGGAGAAAACTCCTCAGAAAGGTATCGCAGTTGTCATTTCATTTACAAAAAACCTGAAAATAGCCTCACTTGCAGCAGCCGCGATCGTTCTTTCGCACAAGAAATAAAACGATGAACCGAAATTTTATTTCTTTCAGTAACTTGGTTGAAAGACAACAAACCCATAGATGAAAAAGCAAACAAATATCAATTCATTATGGAAGGCTCAAAAAGATTCAAATTCGAAATATTAAACTGCGACGCAACCGACGTGGGCCAGTACGTGGCCAAAGCCGAAGGAAAGAAAGCGGAAACAATAGCTGGATTCACGCTCAACGTCGTCCCTGCCGGTGATTTGTGAAGAGCTGAAACCTTCAAACACTTGTGACCGCCGAAAAACGTCAAAGATGGACATGCCAGGCACACTGCCGCCGTTGAAAATGCAGATCAAAAGGAAAAATTTTGCAGGGGACGAATGCAAGAAACTAACAAATGTCGACAAATTATGCTATAACCCATTATTCACACGATTTTCACTATATGTTTATTACGAATTTTATAATCATTTCTCAATCTACTGTTGCTTTTTAATAAAAATTATTTCATATTCTTACAAATGACATAAACATAACTTAGGAAGAAAAAAATGTAGAATCGTAAGAGAGATTTATTTGCGAGTCCCAGTAACACCCGAAATCGTACACTATTTCAGTCATCCATCATGCATTCAGTTAAAACATGTTTAAAAATATATAAATTAAATGTCTTTAATCGTTCCCCTACATCTACATTAATTTATATTTGCCAATCTGACTACTGTAATGAGTAAAACATTATTAGTTGTTCTCATAGAATAGCTAATGGTATAATTCTTATAAAAAGCGATATCTTAGGCACAATTTATGATCCTCAATATTTTATTCTCTCGCTACTGGTTTAAGATATAAAATGTTAATTAAAGCTAAATGTTAACTGTACGCCACTGCCTACTTTTCATCAAAATCTAATCACCACCGTCGACGCATGCGAAAATCCTCACTTTTGCAACGGAGTCAATTGCACTCTGTCTGTCTAACTGTATTCGGATTGTCCACTTCGTGAGACCCGCGTGGCAAAAAGAAAAAAATAGAATCCAAGTTCGTGCAATCAAAACCTGTTGAATTTTGGCGATATTTTGACTAATCAAAAGTTCGTCTAAAAATTCCGTTTCGCCCGAATGAATGTGAAAATTATTTTTTTCTTCCTGATTTCGTTGCAATCTCAATTATAGAACTTCGAAGGCCTAAAAAGAATTGTGCTTGATTGTCATTAATAAAAAATTATTAAATGAAAAGGATTTATATTGTAATTGATTCACCTTAGCATCCGATGCGGATTCGGCAAAGCAAACGGTTTACGTTTAGTCTCAAACGCGTCCCGGAGACGAGTCTTGAACATCGGTGGCAAACTTCAGGGCTTGACCAATGTTCCACTCGCTACAGGGAAAACTCTTCCGGAAGCCGATCACCCAGGAGTATTTCAGTTGAAAAAAGAAAAACGAAAATTGTTTAAAAATAATTTTTAATTTGTCTTTTAATTTTTAAATTACTTCTAAAACTTATTGACTGATCCAGGCTGAGATTTAAATTAACAAAAATTACAAATGCCGATGACTTTTTCCCTTAAAAAAACTGAAGGTTTCTTTCTGTTGTTCGACTTACAAAATTAGGTGAAATAATTTCAAAAAGCATGCAATTTAAATTTTTTTTTTTTTCCGAGATTTTATAATACAAGAAAAATATAACAAAATACAATGAAATACATCTAAATCTGCTTTATTCATTTATTTAATTAATTTATTTATTAATTCATTTAATCGAGTCGAAACAAAATATAATCTTCGTTTCGATTACATTATGCCAATATGCAGAATTTGACTGCGAACATTTTATGGGTAAAAACATCTTTAAATATTTAAAATAATAATAATAATAATAATAATAATAATAATAATAATAATAATAATAATAATAATAATAATAATAAAATTGCAAATGTTAAAAATAAATTGTGATTTTTTTTTTTAATTTTAACTCTTTAGAAAATTTCCTCCTCGGCAACTGTTTAATATGGGAAAAAAAAACTTTTTATCTAAATTTTCAGTTTTTACATTCCAAAAATGATGGTATAAATCCCTTCAAGCGCATTTTCCTTAAAGTTATTGCGGATTCTAAACGAAACATTCCATCTTACACATGTTGTGAGCGTAATATAGGAAAATACAATCTTAATTATCCAAACTTCATTACAAAAAAATAAATCTGAAAAATTTTTTTAAATTAGCAATAGTATACACTTAATGAATATAAAATAAATTATCAGCAAATTTTTTTTCACCATTCCCTATTTTTTAAATAATGTCATCATTAAATTTATACTAAGTCAATTTCATTTATTTTAACAAAGGCTTCGGACTGACTAAAAAGGAAGACCTTTTTCGTAAACGAATTTGCATGAATTAAAAATAAAAAGAAAAAAAAAAGAAACATTAACAGAGAATAATTCTTGTGATTTAAAATTCTTAACACATCTAGCAAAGACTAATATAGAGAAATTTAAATTTACCAATGCATACAAATAATATCCTGGGATTGAAATTTACAAATATTACTGGCAGTTAAATTACATATACTCAATATTCATTCTTTGATTTAGATATTAACTTAATGTAATCCAGATAATCATTCACTTCCTTTCGAATTACGAGGAAAAAGATATTTTTATTAAAAAAAAATGATACAATGATTCATTCCAATATTTTTACAGACAAATTCTAAAAATATTTTACTTTTCTAAATACATTAAAAAAATAATTTAACGAACGAACAAATATCTCAGTCAAAATTTTTCTAATTTAAAAAAAACAAGAAGCCAAAAAGGAACACTTAAAAATATACTTTTAGATTAATTTAGTTTTTTAAATATAAGGACATTTAAAAATTGATTTTTAAAAACGCCATAAAAATGCGATGAAGTGGAAAAGTATTAGAAATTTACGAAAAATACCTTCGGGATTATATTTAAAAAATTTATTTAAAAAACACGGAGAAAAAAGTTAATAAATTACGAAAAACAAACAAGTGCTATTTATTCCAAGCCAGCAAGTAAGGAGAAATAAAAAGTCCAGAAAACAAATATGTGTAATGGTGCAATTAATCTAAAATATAAATGGT
Organism: Ricinus marginatus; assembly: GCA_028565995.1. Classification (NCBI taxonomy): domain Eukaryota; kingdom Metazoa; phylum Arthropoda; class Insecta; order Psocodea; family Ricinidae; genus Ricinus; species Ricinus marginatus. Next base: position 37,976 of record JAOWBB010008330.1, on the reverse strand, counting down.
TTTCAAGTGAATCAGTTTAAAAAGGAAAAAGGCTGAATGGCAATAACCTATACTGAAAGACGAAATCCTTAAAATTCATTGCAACGGGATTTAAATGCATTATATATTTATATATATATAGATGCGTAAAACTATTTTATTTATTCATCGGATTTTTTAAAAATATAAAAGTACAGGAAGTAAGAAAAAAAAGTCTACGAGGAGACTCATTTTCAGGCTCTAAAAACCGGAGGATTTATCCAAAGTTGATGAATTTATTCAAATTAAACAGTGAACATATTAAATATTATCGCTTTGTAAATTCTCCGTTTTTCGCTTTTTGGTCATCTGGTTATTTCAATATTTCTTTTCCTGTATTCATTTATTTTAACTTCAAAACATCATCATAAAATCGTATTTTTTTGTTTATTTTTGTTTTTTTTTTTAAATTTTTTTCTTACAATAATTGTCACTAACAGACATATGCATTTTACATTTTTTTCCCAGCAATTTTTTGGTTTTCTTCCTTTTAAAATGTTCAGAAGCTAGAACTTTCAATATCATACTTCTATTAATCTGTTTCCGTTATCATTTTCAATTTTTTTTACCATACTTTTATTAAGTTTTATAGAAGTACACACAAAGATTTTTTTTTCTGTTTCTGTTTTTTCTCGGGTGATTTTTTATTGATTTGTTGAACTAAATCATAAAATATCTGGAAAAAAAAAGTGTTATGAACATTGCTGAAAACATACGTTATTTTTATGTTACTTTATTTTTTTTAAGCAGCTTGCTAATTCCGAAATTTTTGATATCCTCGAGAACAAAATAATAAGGTCTGCTTTGGCTATAAAACAATTTTTCCGTTAACATAAAAATTTCCTCATATATTTTTAAATAATAAAACTGGAAATTCATTTTTACAAGTAATTTAATACCTAAATATCAAATACTTCTATTCAAAACGAATAATTTTAAAAAGTGATTAAAATAAAATTTGTCATTCTTTTGCAATATTAAGTTTTGATTAGCAAAATTATTAAGCATAACAATAAATAATAAATGAGCGAATAAAATTAATAATTACTTTATATACAAATTCTGTTTGAACAAATTTTTTTCTACAAAAATCTAATATTTATGACTAGTTACCAAAAATCATATCAAAACGATATTTATATTTTTAAAGAGGTAACAGGAAGATAATTTAAAAGAAATTGGCATTGCACTATAAATCATAAAATATTCAAACTTACATCATTAACTTTGATTTTGGATTTGGCAGATGTTTCCATAAAAGCGCAATTAAACTGATGAGCTAAATTAATACCTTGATCTGTAATAACAACCCTTTCTTCTTCCAAATCGCACTTATTACCAACAAGAACCATTGGAACATCATCCGTATCCTACAAAATAATAATTAAAATATAATTTTTTAGTTAGATATTAAATGTCAACTTTAATATTTATGAATATGAATATTTTAAACTATCGTTTTTCACTCTATATTTTTACCTTAACTCGTAATATCTGCTCTCTTAAATCCTGTAAATCGTTAAATGTTGATTGGGCTGTTATTGAATACACAAGAATAAAACCGTGACCATTTTTCATGTATAAATCCCGCATCGCCGTAAATTGTTCCTGAAAAATAAAAAATTAATGAAATGAATGAAGAACTTTGTATACTTTCATTTTTTCCTAGTTAAAAACAATTAAAATTAAATTGGCATTATTTAATCTATATGCGAACATCAAAAGATGTCAATTTGTTATGCAATTTAGATTTATTGATTAGGCCCTTATGTCTATTTTATACATTTTTTTTATTCTACTAAAATAATAAAAATTTTCAAAAAAAATATAAATTATGCATTTAGAAGGTCAAAATACTCATATTCACATATATATTTTGAGTCATATTTATTACATACATATATATAAAAATAGAAATAATTTATTATATGAAATATTAAATTTGGATTTTAGAAAGGTTTTTCTTAAAAGACTTTGTTTTTGTCTTTTCATAGCTAAAACGTAAGTCTTTCATATAACAAAATTAGAAAATAAATTTATATATAAAAAGTATATATATAAATTTCAAGATTATATTGAAAGCAAATCTTTCCTTTGTCTATAATATTATGTAATTTTTTCTTTATCTTTCAATAATGAAAGAAGTACAGTAAGATTTCACCATTTTCACTGTTTTTATCTACAAATACATTTGTATATAAAATCAAGCATTCTGTCTGATTCCAAATCATTTGTATATAAAATCAATAATATAGGGGCTGTAGCCTTATATTAAAAAAAGATTATATATATTCTTACTATTTTATATTACAAATATTAGCAAAGTTTTCCGGCTATTCCTGCTTTTATATAATAAATCGCCGGTAATATAATAAGGAACCATTCTGGTAATCTTCCAGTCGAGTCGTTACAAAGAACAAACTTTTCTATCATTGATTCATGGTGCAAGTGTCTACTATCTTCTCTAAGTTCACGTTAGCATCGGAATGATCTCATGACGATCAGAAGAATGCGCTTATGGTCTTCGCAGACGTTTCTGATGATTACCGTAGATTACCATAAAAGTCAAAAAAGGACTGCCAAAGGACTCTTGTTTAAAAAAGAAATAACACTAAATCCAATATAGCCTTGCTCCGGCAAACGGCTCTTCCTTACGCATTCCCTTTTATTATGGATTTAACCGAGACCTATATATGGATTAAATCTAGGCCATTTCCTTTATTTAAGTGGCATTCACAAAAACTGAATCATCACGTGAGTCGTTTTCATATTATCTATTGGTCACTTGCCTTTCCTTCTGTTATGTTCGTATTTCATTTTAAAATTGCTTTTTCCGCCTATTGGCTATGACCATGATTAATACTTCACAATCGAATATTAGTCTGATAGATAGATCTGATGGCTGAGGACCCATGGTTCCAGAGAAAAGTTGCTTACACATAACGTACATAGTTTTTCATTGTGCTCTCAAGCTCAAAAATTTATATGAATAAGAAAATAAAAAAATACATAGATTTTTTTGTTTAAAATAAAAAGTAATAATTAAAATACAATATAAGGAGAGTATATCTATTAAATATCGGAACCTAGAACTAAGATCAGACTAATTTTGTAATATTTAAATACCCAAATCATTATTGCGTAAATAGTGGAACCAATGAAAATAATAAATATGAAATTAAAATTGGACTTACTGTGCCCGCTGTATCCAAAATCTCAAGCATACACTGTTGTCCATCAACTTCAACCTGTTTCCTATAACTGTCTTCAATTGTCGGATCATATTTTTCAACGAAGATACCTTGTACAAATTGAACAGTAAGGGCGGATTTCCCTACACCACCACTTCCCAGAACCACAATCTTATATTCTCTCATTCTTGCCGTTTTGAATATTTTATTTTCAATTTATTTTACTGAAAATAAGAACAATTTATTTAAAAATGTTAAATAAATTCACACTTTTTGATGTAATTGCGTAAAACTATCATGTTGTGATGTAAATATGTAAAACTATCATATTTTATCATAATGATCGTTAATGCTTTACTTTATAGTAAAGCACTACTTACATACTTTATACTTTAGTCTTTATGTTTTACTTCATATTTTGTTAATCAAATTTACATTATTCAAATTATTCCATATTTTACAATATAAAAGAGGCAGCAAAAATGTATTCAGAGATTTTTCATAAATTTTATATAATTTAAAAAAGTAAAATTCATTAAAAAAGAAATGGCATAGTTGATAGGTTGAACTATATCAATAAGTTGAATGAATTCAACTTGATTATATATAAGTTGAATTAATTCAAATATGAAGAAACTAAAAGTTTCTTCATCGAGTTATCAATAATGATAATTATATTATTAGAAATAAATTTTTTTTCCAAAAAATTATGAAACTATTCCGGCAGTATACTAAATATAGATTGATTAATAAAATATAACCTTTTTTAAACATATAAAGTTTAAAAAAAAATCCTTTACACATATTAATAAGTATATACTCTCTCTCCGAGATACTCGTAAAACTAATGAAACTAATATTTGACATATTTTAATAAAACGAGAAATGAAAATATAAAAAAATACAAATTAGAAAAGTTTTGGACATAATATGCAGACACAAAATCAGAAAAATTTTACAGGAGTTATTGTAATTCGGATATAATTAACATTATTTGTGTCATTTATAAATATATAATAATTACAGATATATTTATTTAAGGCGACACTTAAGATAGAAATAACTATTAGAGATCATATAAAAGTTAATTTCAAAACTTGTATTTATCACTTATTTTCTTAAAAGGGAAAGATCAACAACACAGTTGTATAATTCTTGCAAGAGCAGTGAACCAGTAAAACACACACATAAACACATGTTTCTGTTATATATACATTTGTTAAACAAATTAATCAAAATTCCAAACGCTTCATATTATCAAAACTTAAGAATAAAAAATCAACAATGGAGTAGAAAAGATGTTCATAAACCAACTGACACACCACTTTTTAATACAGGATAAAAACAAATCTTTCTTTATTACATACATTTCAAAGGAATAATAATGGAATAATAGTGCAGAATAAATCTGCTTTACGTTAAATAAATCCAAGATGTTTTACATTTTCTTTATCTGAAAATATAGTTCCTGTCAATCCTACAATACAATTACTTCCGGATAGCAATAAATCCGGATGTTAAGGCAACGAAGTGACTCTCGTTAACCAGAGTACAAGATTAATAAATTGATTATCACATACCATTTAAGGAAGAAAAATATGTAAGAAATTGAAGGATTATTAAGTAATTGAAAATTAGCTAATGGGAATAATAAAACAGCAAATTCTATTTTAATGTTGGGGTATTTTTCTTCTCAAATATCACTTTTCTGTAAAAATCAATACTCTACTTAAAACATCATCATTAACTTAAAATAAATTACCTTAAATCAATAAAGGCTGTGATGTAATTTAAAATATAGAATTTTCAAAACTGTTGTTCGTTTAATCCTGTTTGAATATTGCAGCATGCAAGCAACTGTACATCAATATATAAATTTAATTTAAAAGTATTTTATATATTACATTTAAAAAGTAATATCTTCAATCATGAGTAATACGTGTAAAATCTGCGACACCTGACGTGACAGTCTGGCTTAATATAGCGATCTGTTAATGAAATTATGGCTTACATGTCAAAAAAAAATTGTAACGTGAAATAAGAATCGATATCAATAACATTAGAACATTTCACAACTCTGTGAGGTCTAGTTTACTTCTTAGAAGTAATAATTATTCAAATCATAATAAAACAATATCTGATATTGGAATCAAAATTTTTTAAAAAATTTGCAGAGAATTTGTGGAAAATTTTATAGTCGCAAATCATTTTAGGTACTGCTATTTAAATAATTAGTTTAATTTTTTTATATCTTAAGTGATTCTATAATAACAATACGTTGTATTCCAAAAAGCCATCAAAAAACTGATTTGTAGCATGTCAAACTAGTAACCAATTTTGGCTTAAAAAAGATTTAACTTTATATTTGAATCCATTTCGTTATTTTTTTATGCCTTCAGGTCCATTCTTAAAAAAAATACCCGGAATATATGATTACGGATACAGTAATGAGTTACACCACGAAAATTTCTTTCATTTACCGTCATGATTTTATTATATAGCTAATAAAGAAAATTAATATGGGTAACATATTTTATTGGGTGGAACCTTCTATTTTCTAAATTCTTTTCTTCTTTCTGACGTACAATAAAGTCACAAAAATTTAAAAAAATTAAAGCTTTGTACGTTGTTGTTTAAAACAATTTTTTGTAGCGAATTTTTTTATGTTTCTAACTTATATTTTGTGTTTTGAATTGTCAAAAATTTCTTCATTTCTGAGAAAAGATTTGATAAAGTATATAATATTCATACATAAAAAAATATTATTAATCCACATTCTAAGCCGTTTTATGTGAGTAAATACTGAAAAAACCTGCATGAATATTAATTGTTACAAATCAATTTCCTTTAGTAAAAGTTAACCTCCTCTTTAATCTTAAAAGTTAATTCTTCCTTATTTTTTATTTGCACTGATTTTTTCCTGTTAAATTTATTTACATTATTTTGCTTCTTGTGTTCTTTGATATTTTTATTTTACAGCAAGCACAACGTGGAAAAAAAAATTTAAAAGGAAAATTTAACTTTTCAGTATCGATGTCTTCAAGTTAACTCCGAAGTTAGTACGTAATAACTATTTCAATATATTTGATGGTATCAAACTTATGAATCAATCATCACATTATCATTGAGCTTGGAATATTATTTTTTTACATGATAAATATCGTCAAAATGAAAATTTTCAATCATGCAAAAACGAAAAATACAAATGTGTGATATACCAGAATCTGTTTCTTGAGCGATTAGCGTAAGACAAAAATTAATTTAAAACAGTAAAGATAGCTGGAAAGCGAGTTTAATTCTTTTAACGGACAAGACACTCGAAAAAGGTATAAAAACATCCCTTGATATTGGAGGAAATACTTTTAATATTCTGTCCATTGATGTTGGTTTTTAAGATTATGGAAGCATTCCTTTGTTACATGGAGGCCAACAACCTTCCTTTCTTGTTTCTTATTGAGGTCAATTTTATTGATTACATCCCCGCTGTTGTCTTAGTTATATATTAAACTATAATATGGGAAATTTTCTTCCGCATCATAGCATGTTCAGAATATATTATTGGACCTTTTAAAAAAGTTTTTTTGAATTTTTCCTTTCTTCAAATTAGGATAGATATGTTCAGAAAATTAACAATTAAATTGTGGGTGTCGAGAACTATCTTAGGCTAAAGCTAAGATTTAGGTTTTAGTAGCCGTTTAGAATAAACTAATGATAATTTTACGCAGACATATTTCCAGATTACTAAAAAGTGTAAATAATTTGCGAAAAGCTATAATTGTAAGAGCTGTTTTGGAAAACAATTTTGCATTTGCTAATCAGCGATGTAATTATTAACATAAATTTTAAAATGTAATGGCTTAACATATAAAGTATGTAAGAAAGCGAGTTTTTTCAGAAAACTTAATTATTAAAGGAAAAAAAATATACCTTAAATTTAATCCCATTCTTATTTGAAAGGCTTGATGACAGCGGATGAAACTGTAGACATGAAACGTAGTGCAGCTTCATATAATTAACATTATCTACTCGAAATTTTGTAAAACTTGTGGGTCTTTAATATTAATGTTTCAAAAAATATGATGGTACGAAAAATTTTTTGTTTTCATTAGAAATAATACAAAACTGATGTATAATTAATAAGGATAACAATATAAACCTAACCTTAATTCAAGTGCAATTACAAATTTTTTTATTATAAGGAATACATTTTAAAATATAATTGTTCTTGAAAGGGAGCAATAATGATATCTAAATTTTTCAAAGATGAATAATAAAGAAGTCTTACAATACATTTATAAAATACTGAAATTATGTAGTTGGGAGAAAAAGATTATCATTCCAAAAATATCTTTATAAAGTTAAAATTTTCATATCTTTTTTCAGAGCTTCATTTTATCTTTTAAAGTCCCAGCTGGAAAATCAGATTGCTTTAAAAATAAGTTTTCTTTATGTTCTTTGTGACGATTCAAAAAATACATTTACTTCTTTTTATAAGACAAAAGCTTTATTTTCAATTGCTAGATAGTCGACAGATGGTATTTGATCGTTGCAGAGAAACGCAATTTTAAATTTGAAATTTTATTCTTATTTTTAATGCAAGACCCACACTGCAAACACACAGACTTTCTCGACTGAATGTCAGCTTACATAATATCCAAATATACAAAATGATATTCGTTTGGGCGTATTTAACTGAATGCAGGTGGAAATATCTTATTTAAGATATCGCCGAATATGGAAGGAACATGCAATTTCTGAGTAATTTCCGTAGGCGTCAAAAGTTATTTATTAATTAGAGACATTGGAAAACAAATGAATCTCCTCTAACATTGGCATTTCTTCGTCATTGTTTTAAATAACGATCAGAAAAACTGTCAAAACTTTATCATGAAATATTGCGATGCCCTGACATGACATTTCTTGTATATAAACTGCAAATCTCGAAGGCGCACAATCGACAAGCCTTTACCATTATTCTAAAAGTAATAGAATTTATTATATTTCAACCATTCAGATTATTTACTTTTTTAAAATAAACCTGTCCAAACGATTGAATTTAAAGTTGGTTCTGGTAATGATCAAATATTTGAAATCTTTGTAGAATAAGTTATCCTATTACATGACACAGAAATGATCTTTTCGGTATTAATAATACTGATTATGCCTTTAGATTTTCCAAAATTTTATTTGAAAACGCTAATATTCTGATATTTCCTTCCATTAACATTACAAAATATTGTAACCGAAAAATAACAATTTTTTATTTAAATGAAAGAACTAAGGCCTCATGAGTAATGATACTGATTAATTCAGGAAATGAGTAACTTAAATATAAACCGCATAAAAATCATCAAATTCAAGCGAAAAATAAAGATTATGCCTTTGAAAAGTATCCAATTTGTATATATACTTTAAAAATAATTTGCATCAATTCAAATTGCTTTACTTTTCAACTATATAACTAAGTGATAAAAATATATGAATACTCAAAACTTTGCAAACTACACGAAAAATAATAGCTTTCATCTCATTTTTCAAATAAAAACAGTAATATAACTCCAAAAAACATATACAAATGTGACCCTGAGACGCCTCCAATATCAGGCTTCTTCGGTTTATTATATTATAATAATCACTTATTTATTGCAAGAATCAAAAATTCTTTTCGAATCAGAACTGAAATGGGTTACGAACGTGTGCAAAAATTTCAATAATACCCATTTTTACATAATTTCGGGAAAAAATTTGGTAAATGACAATATCAAATGCTAACGCAATAAAAAAAGAAGTTTTTAATATCGGAGTATAATTTTTTACATAGAAAGCATGATTTTAAAAGTTAACAAATCATTTTTTTTAAGATTGGCAACATATTGTGCTTAATTTCTCTTTTCGCTGAAATTTTCACCGATGATCTGCAAAAGTATCAAATTTCAATTGAATTTGTTAGAGCAAAATAGTAGCAAACCAATCTAGTTTTGGGATTTTAGTTGGGTAAATTTCTAAAATGTGAAATGTATAATGAAATAAACTACAATAATTAAAATCATTATAGAAAAAAACCTGGGAGCCCTTCCATTAATGTCGATGAATAATACTAAATATAAAATAATAATACTAAATGATAAAATATAACAGCTAATTAACAGATTCAATAAAATATAAATGAGTTAGTTAAACTGTCAAATATCGTTTGTTACTGTTACATGCGATGAAAATTTTATGTTAAATTCAGTGTATTGCAGAAAAATATACTTATTAATCTTTTTATTAAGGTGATAGATATTTATGTTAAGTATCCATGATATTTTATTTTAATACCTTAGTGGGAACATTTGCATTTAGATGCAAATTTTTGAAATACTGGAATCTAAATTTAAAAAAAGTTTGATAATGACTAAATAATGTAGAAAATAAAGAATTAAGATATTTATCATTTATTATTCAGTTTACAATATCGACGAAACCGAAAGGAATTTATTATTGGAGGCTAATTTTTAAAATTTTATAGTTCAGATAAAGTAAGTATATATTTCAAAAGTAAATTAAAACATATCGGCCCATTAGTATTGATGGTTGGCCAAATATGGACACTTACTACAAAATTAATCAAACAAAAAAAACAAAGAAGAATTTTTAAATTAACCATTGTTTTGAACTATTCAATATTTTTATGAAATTAATACTGGAAAATGATTAAAACGTATACCTTTCCATTCACTTTTCGAATATTATTCATTTATTTTAAACTGCAATTTACCGTAGTATGTTTGCAGCATCTCGCATACGAACGAAAAAAAAATATCATCTCAAATATAATTAGGGAGCTTGATAAATATCGGGATAATTTGGCATAAACTCTAGAATCCGATGGCTAATCACTGGTGAATGAAAAAATTTAATGTGTCTATATCCATGCCATGTACATATAAATTTAGCAATCGATAATTATAAATCAGTGGGCGACCTCATTAAATACAATATTTGAAGGATTCAACGCACCATAATAAGAGATTTAGGTATTTTCATTCAAAGAGCATTCATTTGCATTTGCATCAAGTAAAATGCATAAACAACATGCTATGAAGCAAATAAATAGGAAATTATCAAACTATTATTTCGTGTTAAAAAGAATTTTCCCAAGAGCCACGCCTATATTTAGCAAACTTTTTCTGGAAAAGGGGGGAATTTCCACAGGAAAAAGTTGCTCTGAAGCTTGTGTCATTTACATTAACGGAAGAGTAACATTTTTCCAATGAGTCATATATCACCTAACTTTTTTTATTATTATTATTATTTATCTTAACTAAAATTTGTAGTAGGTAAATATAATTTTCATTCTCTTTTACAATTGCAATTAATACCTATGAAAAAAAATTAAGAATTGTGCATAAAATTAATAAATTTATAAATTATAACAAAAAATCAATCTAAAAATATGGAGTTACATTTTTATTACACTTTAATAGTTCTATTTGTCATTTCTAAAAATGAAAATTCAGTGACTAATCTAATGCACAACTCATCCTCCTCAATTAAATATTAAAATAACATTGAGTCACCTAAAATTATTTAAACTTCAAGTTGCTCACATTGTGATTTCCAGTTTTGCTACTACTATTCAGGCATTTTCAAAATTTTTTCATTATTAGTATGCCTTAAAAATATGAAAAATAATAAAATGAGATTTTAAATAAACAAGTTTCAAAAACAAAATGGTAATAAATAACTTGAACTTAACACCTTAAATAAATCCCTTTTTTAAGCCTTAAGCTAAACCTATATTATTAATTCAAGTCAAGCATTTTATTGAAACATAGCAAACTTGTTCAAAAGGAAATTCCTAATCTGGTAGCATAAATCTTTTTATACACAATATTTTATTTTTTAAAAATGCAATATTAAAAATTTAATTTTGCCAAATTTAATTACTGACATAACCATGAAAACAAACATTAAGGCAGATAAAATGAATCTTTTTTTTTTTTTTTTTTTTAGAAATCTATTATTTACAAAGATATTGTAAATAATCTGGTTACATACTTGCCTACAAAGATTAAACCATTAAATTATTTCATGCACCAAAACAGGAATAAAAATATGATATTTCTTTATTATTCTGAAGATGTCCATAATTAACATTATATAAATCCATAATTTTTTTATCTTGCCTAAATACATTTCACCAGTGCAACAGGCAATAAAAACTTGAATTCTAATAAATCTAACATTTTAATGTTGCAATTTAATTTGGAAACAAATTTAAAAAATAAAAATTTATTTTAAATTAATTTAAAAATGCATGGCATTCTTGAGAGAAAAATTGTAATGAATCGACTTTATCGTTTCAGGCTCCTTATTATGAGAAATGGGTGTTGTTTATTGGTCGAAAAGAGAATACAGACACATGCATCATTTTTTATGACACCCATTATTTCATAAAATAAAATAATTTGTTTCACATCTTAAATTTATCAATAACTCAAAATATTACTGTGTTTCACAAATAACATCCTTACCAGTAAAGAAAATATTCAGTTCGAATGTCGAACCGGGTATTACAATTAAGAAATTTACTTTGCGACTACTGGACCGCCATCTCGATCCTTACTTCCTTGTATCCGATTCGTGCTATGACACAAACACCATTAAAACAATCAATTATTTTAGATATAGTTTTGTCTCACCTAGGAGCAATATTGAATTTTATATTTTCAAACATCCGAACTGTTATATCAGAAATATAATTAAATATCTAAATTCAATTGGGCGATGGCTGCTGTATTTCCTTTCGCGCATGCGTTGTGTAAGTCATCTCAACTCCATAGAGTAAAAGAAATCCTCGAGATTCCTTTTAGGAATATCTTGTATAACGCTGGAGTTATTTCATGATTTTTTTTTAAACGGCGAACGCCAGAAAGGTCGCCATTTAAAGGACATCCTGAGTGATGCATCGCAAATTCCTAACTTCCTGAAATATCCATTCGGGATATCCGCATATTCAAATATGATCAATTTTAAGAGTTTGCCATTGATTCACATTGATTCTGTTAACGAAATAATGATTAGGGAATTATTCTATTCTTTAACTTTAAAAGATCATAACCGATTCTCGACTGAAATCTAAATTCAATTGCCCAAAATTATTTTAAGCTAAAACAATCTTATTATTTCTAATTTCTTATATTTTGTATATACAGTATTGCGAAAATGATTTGTGAATGCCTTTTTTCTGAAATATGGACCATAGAAATTTCATCTTTCACGTTATTGAAGAGCTATTTCGCCATGTACAATTACATAGTTATTCGTGATTTACAAATACATATTTTAACTACCCATAAAGAATTTTCTACCATTCCAGATACAACTGTTCATATTTATTCTTCCACATTAGACAAACGAATTTCGAGAACGAATAAAACAATTTAATAAAATAAATTGCGTAAAATTATAATAAATTATAATTAAACTTTAAAACATTTTTTTATTTTTCTGAAAGAAAAATTTTTTGAAACTGCAAATGGAAATTAAATTCCATTAAAATTATACCCCTTCCATATAATAGACAGTAGATGAAACCAAAATTTATAAGCCAAAAAAGGAAATTCATATTGTTCATTTATTGATGTGGAACAATTTCAACAAATTTTTCATATAATGGTTAACCGACAAAACGGCTAAAAGGAAAAAAAGGGAAAATAACGAAATTCAGTTTGCAAATCAGAAAACAAGTCCTTATAATTTTAAATATTTAAACTTCAATAAAATTTTTTTTAAATAATAAATATTCAGTCCAAAAAGAATTTTTGTATAATCAATTTGACTTTACCACAAAAAAGCAATACCTGTGTGCATTCTATATAAAAATTTCGTTTAATAAATTTAATATGTAAAATTAAAATCATTTGCATTATCTCTTTATATGCCCAAATTTTCCTTCACTTCAAATATTATTTCACACGTTTTTATATAAAAAATTTCGTAATTTATTTTAAGAAAAAGATCAATTGGAAACAATTTTATATAATGTATAAACTCTTAGTTTACATTTATTTTTAATTTTACCATGCAAGTTCATTTTTAATTCAGGCAAGACATTTGTTTAAAAAAAATTTAATGTGTGTACGTCCGTTTTTCAAGAAAAATTTAAATTCTAAATTATTGTACAAATTTAATAATTGACATTGAAAATAAGGCAATATGTTATTCAAAATGAAATTTCAAGCATAGTTGCTTAGTAACAGCTAAATTTGCATTACTGCATTACACACTTTGGTTATTACTCAAAAGGTAGTTTTTTGCGCAATAACTGTCAATTATTTACGTATTACAATTGAAATTTTAAATTATTATTTATCAATATTAAAAGTTTAAATCTTAATGTACACCAATATTCGATAATTGTTTCATCTTGTTTCGTAAGTTACATAATTTTCGGAAGATTTAAAGATTAATTTTTTCTACTTTTAAATATGAAAGAAAGAGAAATCGACATTACACAGACAAACTGCACGAAAAATGTGATGTTATTATTTAAGAGAAAAACCTATAATTTAAATTAAAAAAAATATAAATAATTTTTGTCAAATTGTATAAAACTGAAAGTATAACGTAAAATATATGGCGGAATATAACATGAAGTCGCCATGCTTAAATAACTGAATAACATTTTTTTAAAATTTATAAAGTAATTAACAAGAAATAATTTTATTAATAATAAAATTAAAAAATTGTTACTAAATACATTAATTTAAACCTTGAAATAACACTAAATAAATTTTAATCTGTAATTTTTTTATATGGACGAATATTATGATTTATGGCACTTTCATAGGTCATAGTCTCAAGAATATATTTATCCTAATTTGAGAAAATGATATGAAATTTAATAAATATAGGCAGTTTCATCAATTGACCTTTTTTTTAACATTTGATATTGTTATTAGTCTTTCAAGTTTCTATTATTGTCCATTTATGATAATTAACAATTCATAAATTCTTGAAAAATTTGATAACTTATTAAAGGATTAAAATAAAAAAAATATTCTTATTAGGATGGAGGGATTTTCAGTAACCATGAAGTATCTATAAATGATCCTTGCAATTAATCTCTCATTAAACGGTTAACACATTTATATTATACAAATTGAGTTACCGGGAAATAATTCTTCAAATATTAGGAATTAACATTGATTCAAATTAAACTTGATAAAATGATTTAAGCAATGATATAAAAAGAAATAAGAATTATCTTAGTCTGAGAAACACCATAAAATACAGAGATATCGAAAATTTTATCTGAGGAGAAATAAAATAAGTTACATAGATAAAACTAAATATAACTGGATACTGGGGAATCACCCCAGTACTCGGTCATATTCAGAAATGATTAGAATCAATTCAAATGAAATATTATCATTAATATTTTAAAATATTTGCATTTCAACAGTAATAAGCAGGCTTGAGCAGATATTTTTTGAGCTTTTCTTCAGCTGCCAATTTGTTCATGAAATTCACTAGCTTTCTTTAGGGCTTTATACCACCTGTTGTAAAAAATTTTGCAACATTAAAAAGACGGCTTATTTAAACAATACATTGTTATCTATTATTGGGAACTATAAATCTAAAGAAACTATACCTTTCAGCTGACTGTTCCGTTTCAGCGTGAAAAATAATTGGCGACTGATGGCGATGCTCCAAGATAAATATTAAATTTTTGTCTACGTTTTCATAATTTATCTAAGATAAATATTTAAATTCAAAAATTAACATTAGCAACAGATAAAATTTAAAAATTGTAATCGAAATTAAAATTCTTTACAAAATCTAGAGAGTTAAATTTGAAAATGAGTCAAAAATCTTAAATAAAATATGTCTCTCATTTATTAACTTTACAAAAATTATACTAATTATTTAATCATTAATTTATAAATTACGTTTGTTATTAATCAATTATATAAAAATGTAATTTTGAAATATTTAAACAATTTGAGCTACTCACTTCTGAATGTCTGACTTCGTAACCTAAAACTGGTATCGTCTCTAAAGCTTTGACGTCTTCACTTGCTCTATATACATATAAAACATGTTCTTTGAGAACATACCAATATAGTTTCCATGCTTTTCTGGATTTCCTATTATAATAGAATATATAATTTAATAATGGATAGGAAATATACAACAGATATTCTGTGACTTTGGTTAAAGTCATTTGTCATTAATTGTTTTGATTAAAGAACTTTTATAAAAATTTGAATTTAGCTGAATTTCATTTTCTTCTTCTTTAAAATTTACAATTATCAAAATAAAATTTTAGCGCACCTTAACGACAAAATGTTGATACTGAGCACAATGTCAGATGAGATATATAATTTAAAAGAATTAGCCTGAAATTTACCTATAAAGTAGACCATTCATTTCAGATTCCGCATCATTAGCAGGAACTTCTTTTAGTCGAGGAGGGATAAACTTTGGTTTGGACGTTGAAGTATATTTAATGAATTTTGCTTTATTTGTCAAATACAAATTTTGTATATCGTAACTAGGATCTGGATAATTCATTTTTAGAATCTCATAGATTTCATCCTCCGATTCTTCATAATCTGCAAATAAATTTTATCACTGGATGATTCAAAGTGCATAATGAAAACAATTAAAAATTGGCAAAACATAAACGAAGTACATTCCAATACCCTTGAGTAAAAGTGGAAAACATTGATCACAGACTCTATGTGCCTTAAAAGAATCATATTGCAAAGGCGCCTGACTGCCTCCGCAATTCTTACAAATTACTTTTCCACAAGCTCTGCAATGGTGTCTTCTAAACAAAGAAGTGAATTCTGCTGTACAGATTTGGCACATGGTAACTTTACTATCTTGAATCCATACTGGTGCTTCTTTTCCTATTTTAAAGGAACCAGACTCTGGTATTTTCACATTCATAAATGTCTGTTGCCTGGATATATTTTGTTTAATTGCAGACTGCAAATTCTGTACCCAATCATTTCTTTCGGATTCTGTTTTCGCACACAATATGAAACTTCTCGTAGTACTGTACATGGTAAAAGAATTACGATGTTTCTGTTCTTCATTACAATAAACTTTCATGCCTGATAATGGTAATTCTTGATGAATTTTCAAAGAATTTTTGGAATATGTAGTATGGAGTAAACAATCATTTAGCTGCAAAGTTGAAGAAATTGAATTAAATTCATAAAAGTTAAAGCTTTTTTAAAACAATAGTTTTGAGCAGTGAATGTTTTTAATGATAAATTAAAGGTGATAGGTAAATTAAAATGTTTTATGAGACCTACATGAAATTATATAATGTTCATTTTTCGCAATTACTGAATACACGTAACATCTTATTATTTACATATATGTCTTATTTTCACATTAATAGAATATGGTTGTTGCATACTTTCGTAATAATTCAATGTTATTTAATACTTTAAAAGCTAAAATTTTTTAGAAAAATATATAAATGTAAGTAAAATAAAGTAATCTAGACATACCAAAATAAAATATCTATCTTTAACTGATTTTCTGCAAATTTTTTCTAGAGGACCATCTTTTATCAATTCTCGTCCGGGCTTTATTAATTCATAATCACTTAGAAGAGACTGGAAGTGCATCAATGTTCCATTTTTATCCTTAAAAAAAAGAAAATAATTGGATCACTTTCGCTTAAAAAAAAAAAATTTAAGATTGATTTGCAAAATGAAATCTAAATAAATTTACGCCATGTTTTAGATTGCGGTTTACGTGATCGGCTACTTCGGATACTATCCTCAGAGCGTTTTCAGTGTCTTCATAATCCGGCGAAGTTTCGTTGATATTTTTCAAATAATCACTTAATAGTAACCTATACTGAGGTATTCTTTGAACAGGTTTCAACATATAATGCTTTAAAGATAACATTTTACATCTATCAAGAGATTCAAATTCCTTTAAGATTTTGCCGAATTTCGGATATTTAACGACGCATTCATCTAAATATTTTGTTTGCGATTCAAAATTCTGAATGTAACTCGAGTAAAGCTTTAAAAAAGCTCCTTTTTTCACAATAACATCTGCTATTTTCGGATTAGTTTCCCAGTTTTGTATTCTCTTTTTTAAATCAGCTAATAAAACTTCATTTAATGTCTGTAATTCCGGCAAATGATTTAAAATTTTATTTAGAACATTTTGGGGAATACCACTGCTTTTATCCTTGCTTCGAACAAGTACATAATTTCTGAAGTCTACGTTTAATAGTTTCAAGACATCGATAAATACTTCTTCAGATGTCATTAATTCTTTTGCTATAAGGAAAGCTTTATTTCCTGTCTTAACATTACTGGATATTTCCATGCCATTTATGCTATCCTTATCGTCATCTGCATCACTATTATGAGAATGTATTGTGAATTCGCTGGTGGTACTATCACGGTCTCTACTGGAGCGATCACTCTGAAGTTTATTGTACTCCGAAAAAGCAGTCTTCTCTGTGAAAAATTATTAAGATAATGAGAATGAAAAATAATGGACATATAATTTTTTTTAAAACCCATCATCAAATATTTAAAAATTATGAGAAAAAAGTTCAAATATTAACTCTCCCTTTTTGTAATTGGAAATAGTTTTCTCAAATTTTTAAATTAAAAGTTGTATTGATATTATTCATTATATTGATGTTATAAAGTGATATTGATTTTATATCAAGAAGAAAATTCATGAATAAAATCATAAATATTATAGAGCTGTCTTTGAAAATATTAAAACATAATTTTAAGGATATTTGTTACCATTAGTTTTTATATTAGGCAATGATTTTGCTCTTGAACAGTCATTCATGTTAATGTCTTCTTGCAAAGTGATAGGAGTAGCATAAAACTGACTAGCACATCTTTCTTTTTTTTCCGATCTTTTTTTATTTCCTTTCCCAAAAGAACCAAACCAGGGAAATTTTTTTCCCAAACTCAAACCTTCTTCATTATATGATGCAGCCTGAGATGAACATTCTCCAATTTTTTTTTCATCATGAAAACTACTTTTTCGATTAACCTGCATTTCTTGTTCTGCAACTGAAATTAATATAAAATTAGTTACGACAAATACTATCATCATTTCATGACATAATTAAAATTTTATTTTAATTTTTTTATATGTTAAAAATTTAACAAATTTTTATTTGTTTTGCTTTAACTTCTTTTTTTATAATGAAGATTAATATTTTAATAACTAATAAGCCCTAAATGATTAAATTTTTCCTTAGAAAATATAAATTAATACCTAGCTTCAATAAATTTTAATCTCAAATAAAATTCCAATATTTATTCTAACTTGAAAAAAGTTTCGCTAGTATAAAAGAAGTTTTAAATTATATTCTCTTCTATTTCTCCAAAATTTTCCTTCAGTCAAATAATTTACGACTTATTTATGAATTAAATATATTTTTTACACGGCAAATTGAAAAATCGGATGCATTGTTATCAACTTCATTGGCAACGAATAATTAAACGTGAAATAAATTTAAATTTTGTCAAAATTTAAATTGTCTCAACAATATGCGTTCAGTATTAAATTTCATTTTAGCAACAACCAATTGGAGAAGAAATTTATCTAATGTTTAAAATATTCTAACTATAATTTTTGAAAGTTTCTTATTTTTAATTTTTAATAAAACATTCAATTTTATTACAGCTACTGGCATAAAAAATTCATGGCCAGATATTGATTTGTTATTTACATTTTTGATTATTCAAATAATTTTAATATTTTTGAATACATTACTGATAGTTTATTGAAAATCATATAATTTTAATGTAATTAATTTAAAAATTTTTGATTTTTCTTTTAAAGACATAGTCTGCATAAAATTAGAGTAGTTTCAAAAATCAAAATCATTACCTGAATTGTTTGTTTCACAGGAAATTTGAAGTGAATTGTTTTCAGTTATTACTTCATTGGGAATAGAAGTTTCTTCAATACTAGAACTTTCTGCTTCATCAATATGAACAATTTCAAAACTTCCGATACTATCATTTGCTCTCCCTAATGCGTGCTTTTTATCATTAAATCTATGAAGAAATGATGAATTATCGTCGCTGGCATTCCCATCGTCACCATTTCCTTCATGTTTTATTTTTTCTTCTTTGCCTTTCGGGAAATTGTTGACAAATCTATGAAGGAATGACTGAGGAACTGTTGCAGCAGCGGACAAATTATCTATCTCCTCCCTTAAATTAACAACATTAAAATAAAATATGATTATTTAAAAAAAATACACACGAAATAAATGAGGCATTTTTCGCTAGTAACATAAAACATTTTAATACTACTCACAAATTTCACATTATGTATGATTACAATCAAATTGCATCGCTAATACAATACTAAAATATAATATTAGTTCTTTAAAAATCTTTTTTTTTTATAATTAAAATGTGCTACATTAATGTAACACTCGCAAAAACAAAAACAAAAATTAAATATCATATTTTAAAGCTCAGTTTTTATTAATACCTGATGATTGTTAAATATTATATATGAAATTTAAAAGTTCTGCATTGACTTCATTATGTATTATGTGCACAATCATAATTTGGTTGTAACAATCTTACAGTATTATATGTAAGATAATAAAAGAGCATTTGTGGCCGAACGCTAATGCTCACTACAATTAAATATAATACATCTATGTGAAAATAAAAGCGTTTTAATATTATGTAGACTGGAGAATATAATGTAACTAATCTAATATTTTATCATTTTTTTCGAAGATAAGAGTTAGAAGGATGCGAAAAGCATGAATGAAAAAGAAAAGCAGTTAATAGATTTTCAGTCACCTTCTGCTGTTATTTCCGCAAGTTTCGCTCAACATGTCTTCGGCATTCACAGTTTCCAGGGATGCTTTTTCATATTTTTCGATGGTTACTGGGTTACGGTTGCTAATATACGAGTTATAAAGGTTACAGCTTGCATTCGGTTTTGAAAAGCTTTCGTTTTGCACGGAGCCAATATCACTAACCAACGAACCGAGTGTTTTGATAATTTCATTTTGACTTGCATCAATAATATCATTGTTAGTTTCATCACCATAATTATATGTAACATTAGCGTCTATTTTATTTTCGACTTCTTCACACTGGTCAGTGCATTCCAAAATTTTACATTCGAATTGAGGAACAATTTTCGAATCCTTTGTGGCTATATTATCAAACTGAGAATGATAGTTAATAACTGAATCAGAACTGAAAATAAAAAATTAATTTGTTTATAGTTGAGTAATAAAAAAAGCAAGACAAAATTTGGCACTCAAAAAAGACATTCAGAGAACAAGACTTTAATCGACCTCGAAACAGTGGTTAAAAACAATTAGGTGTTAACAAATTTAATAATTATTGTTATTTTGTTATATAAAAAATAAGTGAAATTGGTTTATAATTTTATGAAAATTCTGAAAATTGGAAAAATTTTGAAACTAATTTCCAGACGTCTAAATTGAAATTGTTATTACTATATGATAATAATATTAATTAGTTATTGGATTTCAAATTAAAAAGAATTTTTTAATAAAATAAATATTTGATCTTTATTAAAGAATAAATTAATAAATTCTATCAGTATTACTAGCAGTTCATTTAAAGCGACAACACCAGATCTTACAGAAAATAATGATAAATTCCTCCTATATTATTGTATTAATGTCTATTAATCAGCTGATTCTACTATAATGCTGTCAGATGATGAAATCACTACGATAAAAAGTACAAAAGGAAAAATGATAGAATACAATTTATATAATACTGAAATTTCTTAACAAATATTTTACAATCTTTGCAAAAAATCAAATATGCTAATAAAAAATTTAAGAACGAATAACTCTATTTCTTTTGCTTACCTTTAAAATTTATTCATTAAAATACTTTAAAACATCTATCAATAATTATATGAATGATTAATCACTTAATTTCTGCAATATTTCTTCAACAATAATTCTTAAACATATTTCAGTTTTTGTCAATTAATATCCCGAAATTCATTAAACTTCTTTAATGTTCAACAACATAAAGGTTTATGGAAATTTTTTTTTTATACTAAGGTCCACTAATTATCAGATATGCAAAAGATATTAAAAAAGTTATGGTGTAAACTGTATAAACGATGCATGAAAATGATAAATATAACTCGATGACCGCAAAAAAAGATCAAAATATAAATTTCAATTAAAAATTCGAAATATTAATTGTAAAATATGAATCCGAGAAATTCTAAAAAAACCGTTCTGCATTCAATAGCATGTCGACATGAAATAAATCTAACTTAAAAGCTGCACTGAGTAAAAAAACAATATCGATTAAATCTAAAATAGCAACATTTTATTATCAAATAAGATTACTTAGAGGAAATTGAAACAACTGTGGCTTATACGCTCTTTGAATACCAATACTGCATGAAACAATGATGCGATTAGAGGAACATACATCCTTAATGAAAGTGGTTTTGTATAAAGACATAATTACAAAAATCCTTTTTGAATATGAACGCAAAATGAAAGTGAAAAATTCGAACATCGCCTTAATTATAAAAGGTAAATCTCAAAACCAGCTCAAAAGCTTCGGAAAAATATATTCATAACCAAATTAGGTACGTCTTATTCAAATACCAACGAAGGACAGATACTGGACCAATAGCTAAGGAAAGAATGATTCCCGCTAACTTCTAATCAGGCCGTGCAGTATCATTAGCAATACATTGAGTTTGTTCCTATATCGCTGTACTTTGTGATAAAACATGTTTTATTCAGTATTCGTATCCTACCTAATTAGATTCGTTATTTAATAATACATTGCATGACTTAAATAAAGACTTATTAGATCAGTTTTATTGGTTTCTCTTGACCTTCTGAGATTTGAATAATAGAAATTGATCTGCAGATACAATTCAATTTTCTTGCTTTCTTCATATGAAGCGGTCATTGCCATTAAATATTCTCATTTAAAGCAATCGATCCTGCAGAACCAAACGCAACGTTATTCATTCAAAAAATTAAATTTGGTTTTCCCATTAAATTTTGACAGAGGAAATAAGTATACTGCTGTCAACAATTTATACAAAATATCTTTACAGATAATATGCCATGTTTTATAACTAAAATACTTTTTACTGAAAACAAAATTGATGCGAATAAAAAAATTTAAAACTTCAAAATATTCGAAATAGTGGAACTTTTAAATATATTCTCTAATTATTTGATTAAGTGATTCCCGTAAAATTTTCATTACCTGTTAATTCTGAAACTCAATTCAAAAATAATTAAAAATAATAATAATAATAATAATTAGGAAAAATAACAATAACACAAAACAACAACGGTACTTTTAAGGAATAGAAACAGTATTCGTGGAAGATTTATATTGATTAATCTCTAAATTTTTACGCCTCCATGTTAAAATTTAAATTCCTTTTTGGTATAAACGAAATTCAACATTTTGTAACATACATAAAAAGTAATTCGCAGATTTTATAAAAAACCTATTTTTCCCATATTTTTATTTGGAAACTAAGTGACACTTTAAATTTATAAGAATATCATAGTTTACCCCTTTTTTTTAATATACAAAAATTTAATATACGATTTTGTATTTAATTTCAAAGGTTATAATGAAAAATTATCGCGGAATTATATTTTGTTTACTATGCAACATACAATCAAGGTGAAAGTTTGTTTGTAGAGATATAGATGTATATTTTTTTCACATATTAATTTATTGTATCAATTTTTCTTTACAACAAGACTGGCATAGTTTCCTAAATTAAACGAAAGTTAGCTGAAAATAAAAGTAATTAATCTCATGGATATTTAAATTCGCAGACACCAAATATAGTTCTGAACATTGAAACATAATCTTCCAAAGAACATTCCACCTGATGCTTTAAATAAAAAGGATATAATAATTAAAATTTTTAGAAAAAAAAATTTAAAAAACTGTGGAAAATATAAATTAATGTTGTCTATAAAGTATAAATATTTTATTAACAATTTTAATCATTTTTTAATATCAATCTTTTTTAATAATCATCAAAGGATTTATTCCTATTCTGTTTCAAATAAATAACATTGCTAAATTGCTAAAGCAGCTTATGAAATAAAATCAAAGAGTTTCGAAGTTTTCAGACCAGTAATGTCAATTTACAAATGTGGTCAAATTAAAGCAATATTAAAGCAAATAATAATTTTTATCGGCTTACCTTCTGCGTATTTGATTATTGCATTGAAGTTCATTATTTGAAAGCTGCTGTTTGGATTTGTCCGAATTATTCTGCCGGTTCTTCTTTTTACTATAATCAACAGTGGCATAAATCGGCTGCAAGGTGCCGGCCAAATCCAGTTCAAGCTGCAATTTCGGTTTCGTCCTAGGCCTTGGTTTCGGAGTCGAGGCCAAAATTTCTCTTCCGATTGTAAAATTCTTTTGGTCCGTCATTTTATTTATTTGCTGATAATATCTGATGGGCGTTTTAGAGTTTTTATTTAATTCACGAAGAGTCCAATTCACAAATTCACATCTCGGTAAACTAGCACTTTTTTGTCTTTGGTCGTTGAAGTTGCACATAGAATCCGAACTGTCAGATAATGTTAATCTATCTTGAACATCTTCAAAAGGATTACTCTTTAGAATTCGCTTTGGCGATCTGGGCGGTCTGACTGGAGCGCTTGTAAGCGAAATATCATTTTCCCAAATCCTCTGGGATGGGGAATTAACGTCAGTAGACAGAATACTGAATTTATTTTGCCTAGAAATTCTGCAAGCGTTTGTTTTTGGGGGTAACTGAGGCTTATGGTAAAACGTATGGGGTTTTTCAATATTATTTTCATTTGAACTTTTGCTAGAAGGCAGAGAATCCCCAATGTTTATGTCATCGATAATTACTGAACTTTTTTGCTCCTGAATTTCTTTATCAAGTGAATCCAGCGCATCATTACGATGAACAATATTTTTAACTGTTATAATTGTTTGCGAAGATGACTGTATCTTCTTAACAGGCGACAGTTTTCCATTCTTCAGATTATCTATAGCAAATTGAGGCTTCGGCAAAAGTGGAGGTTTAGGGCTGAGGCTTTTATTCAAATTTTCCTTAAAAGGTTTGCTATTCGTCAATCTCAGCTGACTAGATACTTTTTGGCTTAAATCTGTCATTTCATATAGGTTTTGCTAACACAATAATTCTCAAATGCTGCTTTCATTGCTATTGTACTTTTCTCATAATTAAATTTCATATGATTATATTGCTAATCTCTGATCTCGTAAAACATTCAAATATGATTCAAATGATCACCTGAAAGAAATATATTGCCATCTAAAAACTTGCAAGATGCTTAAATTTTTTTAAAATGTTTCTTATTTATTCACAGTTGGTTCACTTTAAATTATGTTTTTGTTATAAATCAACTATAATTTATTGTGGTTATAAGATCGAAATAAATAAAAAATTTAAAAAAAAATTATTTTGGCATATATTCAATCATATTACTACAGAACTTTTTAAAAATATTATTAAGAAGTTTTTAAACATTTTTTTAAAACCTAGGGTCATTCTTGCAAAGAAAGTAAACTGTACTATTCATTAAAATATTGAAATAAAATTATATATATAATTTTTTAAACAAGAATAAATTTAAAGAAAATTTAAAAAGTTTTTTTCCAAATTTTTCTTACAATAAAAATAAGCCAAATATCAGCTTAAATGTCATTAAAAATGATTAGTAAATTATTCTTCATAGAATTAAATAACCAAATTGTATTTTCTTGAATTACAATCAAAAATCAATAAAATACATATTGGGATGTAATTAAAAATCTAAAACTTAATAATGGTTTAGAAAATATAGTACATACTAGTTTGTATTTTAAAATACATATACTGATTAAGAAAACTTCTAATTTAAAATTAACTGCTTCAAAATAGAAACTGCATTAAAATTACAAATTAAATGTAGAACTACTTTTAAGATATAGTCAGCTTATTAACAATTTTTAAATTAAAATTTTTGAAAAAGTCACTTAAATTTAGGAAATATCTAAGATTTATAAATTTGCCACTGCAGTTGTAAATAACCATTGTGATGTATTATATTGTAAAAATATTATATGATATTCTTGATTATAAATGATTAATTTACATGTAGTCAATTTTATTTGTTAAAAATGTATCATGTTTATAATGATAAAAAATTAAAAATTGTAAGATAATTAAAATTTAAACATTTTGTATTTCCATGATTTTAATATTGAAAATTTGAGATACAAGTAAATAATGAGAATTTTCAACTACAAACTATCTTTAAAAGCTGAATTTTAATATGAATTATATATTATTTTATTGAATGTTATATATGAATTACATATTTAAGGTTGATAATGTGCATTTTTTTTTCTTAAAAATATATTGTCTAACTTTTAACTCAACAATCATTGTCATATACATCAAGTGAATTAATTCCTCCTCAAATATATTTTAACTATAAATCAATTTAGCAATTTAAATTTTGCTCTTTTTATGAAAAGAAACAAAAAACATAAGGTCACTTATCAAATCTCAAATAGTGAAAATAAAAGAAAAAATTTTTAATTTAATTAAAACAAATTAACTTTAATTTCAAAAAGTATAATTTTCTTAAAGTTTAAACTAATTTTGCTTTTTTTAAAATAAAAATAACATGTATATAAGGTTATTAAAATTTTTAAATCTAAATATTAACATGAAATATTATATGTTCCTAAACTGTAGGTTTTATAATATGTAACTGAAAGAGGATTCAATATTAGTATGAAAGTGAACAATGGGCACTTATCAGTATTCTTATGCAAAATAATATAATACTGATTAAAAGCTTTGTTTTGTTGAAAATTTCAAGTATATTCTAAGCGCCATTTTGATATTTCCAATTATCAGAGGGTTCAACTATTTTTGATTGTAATAATAATCTATTAATATGAGAACTTAAAGAAGCAAAATGAAATTCTATTTATGTATTAAATGTTAAACCAGAATCAAATTTTTGCTCATAATTAACTTAATAAAAGGATAATTTTTTAAGAAATCGTAAGTGTTCTATTTATGGATTTCTACTAAAATGATTTCTAACTTACTTACACTACCAGATTAAAAATGCTAATTCAAATGTAAGAATTATATAAAAATGAAATGTTGTTCCTATTATGAACTGTTTTTAATGTAAATATTAACCTATTTTCATTTTTTACAACTGATCACACTACTGGCCTCAAATTACTTACGTGTTACCAACGTATGCAGCACAAATTTAAAGGGTATATAGCTTCTCTATTGCCACTTGATTCTATATTATTTTTTTATTATGATTTTTGCATGTTGTGATTTATAGGATCTTGTTTTGCAATAGTTCTGCATCTGCTAATAATTCTTTTGTCGTCTTATGAATACTATAATGTACGAGAACGTAGTGTTATAATCAATAAATTATTTGATATTAATTTCGAAAATGATAACAAATTACTTGTTTGCATGATCTTCAGTTTTTCATCTACTTAGTATTGTTTTTTTTTCACATCATTTGAGTATTATTTCAAAAAAAGCGTTTACTTTATTAAAAAGTTTCTTTAACTATTCAACATTTACTTTAATGTAATTCATAATAATCGAAAATATTATTTCTTATACATCAACTGATTTATATCAATTTTTAAATTTTAGATTATTGTCATAATTCTAAATAATTAGACACATAATTTTGCTAAACTGATAATTTTAGTTTTAACAATACACTGATGATTTTCTCCAAGTTGAAAATATTTGATTCCTGATTTGAATCTTGATTATTTATAAACCCACTTCTATTTTACTTGATTTCTTAAATACTTTTTTATAAATTTAATTATTATGAAAAGTCTTTTCTGCATTGAAGGAAACTGCAACTGATCTTTATTAAAACTTCAAAATCATGTAGCATTAATGAAACAATATTCAATTGATATAATACAAATTATTTAAAATTTAATTAAATTTCCTCAATTCTTTTTAGAAATATGTATCTGATTTATTTTTATGCTTTGCATTATTTTTTCTCTATGGTTCAAGAAAATCATATTTATGTGAAATCCTGATTTACCCTTATATTTGAGAAATTTGTTTTAAATGCTCATTATGACAAATTCAGCTTAAATTGGCTAAAAGCTTACAGTAATTGCTGAAAAGAACTCTTATTTTATGTATCATGTGTTGGAGATTGTATTAAAAATTTACAGAATTATGATATTTCTTTTTATTGTATGTAAAAGTTCCTTTACATTTAATTATAAGCTCTAGAATTCCATGTAAATTCTAATTCCAATTTTATAATTTAAATTAATTTTAATTTACCAATAAAAATTTTATTTTAAATTGCACTTTTTCAGATCAATTGGTTTCTTCAACTGTTTGATGAAAAAAGAATATCCACTATAATTAAAAAAAATATAAATTTCTGCCTAGTTAAAAGTTTATCTTCTCACAAATAACAGTTTTGTAGTGAAAATGAGTTAATGTCATGCAAATTCATGAATTTAATATTAATGCTTATGTATGTCTCAAAAAAATTAGCATCCATTGCTGCCGAAAATTCTCTTTCAATGCTTTTTATTTTAATGAATATCGGACTAGTTACAGTATTAAAACAGATATTAAAAATTATAATGAATGTGAAATCACTACAACTTATGGTCCCACCATAAACTGTAATTTAGTGTAACTTTTTTGACATCAATCTGTTTTAATTCATTTCTTAACTAAACTATAATTAGCAAAAAAAATTTTTTATTAAAGTTTTTTATTAGATACAAAAGAGACGTTTTGGTTGAGTAAAACTACTGTCTTGGATTGTGATGGTAAGTGTACTGACATACTAGCTGGAAAATGAAAGTAATTTATAGCGATTAATTTGCTGTTTTTATTATAAAAGGAAACGATGCAATATTGCAACAACTCGGACATTTAATTAAAAGTTGAATTCCTTACTTTCACTTCCACACTATAAGAAAAAAATGTTGGTAAAATACCACCCCTTACATCTGATTAAAATTCTTGTACAAATTCCTCAAACAAAGAAGTTATACAAAAAATTTGTTTTGTATTAATTTCTTTCACCAAGTTAAAATATTCTAGTAGGCAACTGGACATCCTTTTTTAGTTTAATATTTGGATGTAATTATTACTATTATAAATTTTCTGCAATTATATGAACTGCCCCGTAAATTTTTAACAAATTACAAATAATTTTTCGTATTATTTCATTCGCTCGCCTCAAGAATTTTTCATCGTTATTTTACAAAATAAAACTAAAAAAGGATGGTTTTTAACTCTTTTACTGTAACACAAGCAAAAATTCAACATAAATTATCATAGTTCCATCTTATTTTCTTATCATCAATTACTTTGTTAACAATAAATTTTTGGTAGCAAAATTCAAATAAATTCGTGTCTATATGATTTCTGTTAGATGAGCGACGGACGAATGCTATTTTTATTTAGAATTTTTGAAATATCGTAGTAGTAAAAGCATCTGCTTAATATTTTTTTAAATTTAATTCTAAAATAAAATTATAACGCAAAGTATTTTCATATGCCGAAAAAATTTTTTCGTTATATTTTGTTTATATTAAATAGGAAGATAATGCCGGATATTAAAAAAATATCTGTAATATATTACATAATCTAAATTGTTACAATTCTGGCCCAAAGAAATATATAACAGAAATTACAATTTTTTTTTTAACTTATTGATATAATAACTTAGTTATAAATTTTTTTTCTTTGCTATAAATTTTCATTCATTCGCTTTTTTTGTAGCATGTATTATTTGAAGTGTGTCTGGGATTCAAAGAAAATTACGAATTTGTTAAAAAGATTTTCTTTTTATGGCACTATCTCATATTATCCCAGTATCCATTGTTTTTTCTAAATTTGTTTTATTCTTTATATATTATGTGGACAGAGGCTTTAAATAATACATTAATGACAATGCATTTGCATTAAAAATAATTTTAGTTGTGCTAATTATTTTCCTACTTCTGTTTTTATTTCATAATCCATCTTATATAAATGTTTTTATTGATTTTTCAAAATTTTTGATTTATTAAAAGAGAAGTGGATCATATTAAATTTCAGTAGGATATGAAATAATTTTTGCTTCTCTCCATAAAAAAAATAATCCGGGATTTCGATCAGACAATAAATATAAAACTGAAGTAGAATCGCGCATGTTCGCTCAGTTCATAAACTCAAATCTGCTAAATGGTCAGACGTCAGAAAAAAGAATATTCTTTAATTAGAAATCAACGTTTATCAGATGTTGCTGGTGATTTTAAATTGCGTAAAAGGCACATTTGTTGTAGTACAAGATTTGTTGTTCTGCCTATCTAACAAATTATTTTCCCAAGATTGTGGGAAGTCGTTGCCTAAACTGTATTTTATGCAGTCAAATTCTTCGCTAATCCTACAATATTCCTCTTCCTTTATGTCTGGTATTCTGCTGCTCCTCGGTAATTGCCTGTACATGTGAAGACCTAAAATTTCTGTTGATGCTGATGGTCCAATATCCGCACTGAGGATATCCATTCCCAATCCGATCCCTCCTAAACTCCCACGGGCTTCAATTTGGCTGTCTATACTCCTACTTTCCTGTTGCTCTGAGCATGGCGTATCTGGCTCTCCCTGAGTTTTTTTTGATTGTCCAGATAATAAGTCATTGCTCGATGACTGCGTAGTGCTGTAACGATTTTTATACTTCTGTCTGCATAAGCAACTGGAATAAAATTTGAACATAATTTATTTTTAAATGTCCGAATATAACATTTTAATGAAAGATCATGGGAATTTAACAAAAAGAAAACTTGGTGAATGATTGAGTGTACAAAGTAATGGCATTTCGATGTTGAAGACAAAGATAAGAAGATCCCGTATTAGATAATTTACATGGGAACAGAAGTCGTGCAATTGTAAGAAATAAAACAATTGAATATATTGTATATTTCATAATAAAAAAGAAATCAAATTATAGGACCAAAAAAAGAGCAATTTTAGTTATCTTAAAAATTTTTTCATTTTTATACTTTCTTCCTAAAACTGTTTGAATAAACGCTGTTAAGGAATAGAAAATGTTTATAACGAATAAAACTGAAGCTATTAGCCAAAATTACATCGATGTAAGACTATAATATAGAATAAGAAAAATAATGACTCCTTAGAAATGACGTAAAAAGTTGGAAAATATTAGAATTGGAAAGAATAGTTCAAGGAAAAAAAAATTAAGCTTAAATGGAACTTTATAACAATTTTTTTGTAAAAGTAATAAAATCTTAAAATTTTTCGACTTTTACTCTTGAAAGGATTTTAAATATTTTATTATAGATAGAACAAATTATTTTTTTGACAATGTAAGAATAATGTCAACAGTGTTAAATTTTCTGCATGATGCTGAGAAAAGATGTCAGTTCGGATAAATTAATGAAACAATTTCAAATGAATAAAATTTACCGGGAGATCACTGTGATAACAATAGTTATCGTTAGAAGCAGACCACTTATGATTCCTGCGGGCACAATTATGTACATGGACCTGGATTCATCATTTCCGTCTGAATTACTCCAAAATTCATCCCTTGATTTAACAGCCATCTGATGCTTGCTTTCGTCGTCCTGAAGGCAAGTAAAATTGACGGGCTCCCACATTCCGCTGTCCAGGCAGACTGTTGAATATTTAGAACCGTGCGGGAAGTAGTAGCCGGCCTTGCAGGAATAAGCTGCGATAGAATTCCAGGTCGTTGAATGATTCAAAAGCTCTACTTCGGCGTTTCCTATTTGAGAAGGCTGGCCGCAGGAAATTTCTACAAAGAAACAGCACTTACAAAATTACAATGGATTCCAAATCAAAGAATTAGTCTTAAAAAAGTCTGAAATTATACCTTTATTAAATTGCTTTTAAAATAACAAAAAAAATCATAACAGTGTCTGTGAAATTATTAGAATAAATATAATTCACATAAACATTTTGTCACAAGATTTTTTAATGAAAAGTTTTTTAAATTTATGCTTGATTTTTCATGATACATACATATATATATAATATATATATTCTGATATAAATGATAATAAAAATTTTCTGATACATGAATCATGAATTCGGTAGAACTTATAAATTTTATTTGATTTTAGTTTAAAATATATTTTCATATTTAATCTTATTTACAGTTATGTGTATGAAAGTAACTGAAATTAATTAATTTGTAAAATGTCATTTATTCACCGTTAATAATTATATTGTGCAGATATAAATTTGATGGGCTATTTTTACAGGAATAAATTAAAGTTATATATATATCAACATTGCTATTATTTTTAATGAATACCTTTAATCCGTACATTTTGCTGATAAAGAATTTGATGATCCTATTTGCTTATATTAAATAATTATCAATAATTTAATTTATAATAATAAAATTTTCTTTTAATTTTACCGATATTTAGTTATAATAATATTCTCTAATTCATTTAGAACAACGATTCTAAAATGATTTTGTCATAATTAAGATCAGTAATCTCATTGTTAAGAGGAGATAATTATTGCACGAATATTTTTGAATAATCTAGTTTCTAAGATTATAAATTTGTTTTGTAAGAGTTAATAAATTTATTTAAGGTGTGAAATTAGTAAGAATATTGTTTTTTTTCCTTATTATTATAACTATGAAAATGAAATTTTTTGAAACCATTAAAAAGTACCAAACACGTGATTCCACATATGTTAGAATTTTATCTCATTTTTAATAAAGTAATCCCATTTTATTTAACAATTTTCGGTTTTAGGATTATTTTCACCGCCGACTTTTCAAAACACACTTGCATGCAAAAATATTTTTATCGTTTTGCATTTTTCCCCATGAAAATCTTTCCTTTTTTTTCCTCATGAGCAGCAGGTTTTCTCTTTTTTACCCGCAATATTTCTTCATAATCCTTCCCAGAGGGAAGAACGATTCCTGTTTGAAGACGCAAATTTTATTCCTTTCATTTGGGAGGAAGCTGAATGCGTTTCGGGAACCAAAAGAATTGGGATCTGGCAAAAGGCCATCTCGGGCTGTTATCGAGGACAAATAGAACCAAGTAACAAAGGGAAAATGGAAAATTAAAGCGATTCCCTCGCAGTAAGGTACCAGAAATCATCTTTAGCATGACTGATGATTCACCTCCACAAAAACCCAGAGCTCTGGCTAATTGAAAAACGAAGAGAAAAATTTAAAAAAGCATTAACTGTGCTTAAACGTATACGTAAATCAAATGAAATTATCTAAAGCAGTTAATTCTCAGTTTTCAGCTTTGCTCTTATGAATCTTTTTTTTTTTTTTTAATTTTTTTAATATTTATAAATTTAATTTAATTAAAGAAATCCAGATTTAAAAGAAAAGATTTAGAATTTCATTAGGCGTATATTGACGTTAAGTTATCAACTAACGAGCTGGATTGTTGCTATTTTTTTCGTTTCTCATTATCATGGATTACCAATAAGAGGATTAATGAACAATCGCGAAAAACCGGTTTGAAAAATACAATACGATACATAGACTCATAATTTTTCTCTTTTTTAATTGATTTTGCGGGTCATTTCCTTATATTTACTGTAATTCAAGTACGTGGAATATAAGACGATTTTAATGTATGCTTTGGCAAATGTATTAGATTTATTTTAATAGAAATGATACCTGCCGGTAAACTTCTTTTATATTAATGAAAAAATACTAATTTTTTAAAATTATCCATTATTTATATAATACAAATATGTTTCTGAAGGTTTTTGCCCCAGTTTGAAGAAAATAAGATTGGATTTTTTTTTTTTTTTTACGTTGACGGCATTATTAGAAGCAAAATAGAACCTCATGTTCCAAAACAACAGCTGCCTTCAGCATTTTAAATCTCGTTTTTTCCTATCCATCAAGAGTGATGGATTGCGAGTAAACAGAATTTATTAAAGGAAAAGGATAAATATGTTTCAAAAAAAAAATGAAAACGAGAATCTCAGGTACTAAAAAGAACCGATCAAGGTGAAATTCTCGAGGGTTGAAAACTATGGACAGAAATTGAATTTAGATTAGAAACCTTTTACTCGAGGCACTTACGGTGTAAATTTAGTATCTTATATATATTACATATAATATATGTTGAACTTTTGCTTCTTCTTATAGGCTCCACATAACAAAAGTAATTTTATTTTAATTGAAGCTTCTGACACTTAAAAATTCTGTGTATTTAGCTATAGAGATCCGAAAGCACTTTAGCAGGGCACCTGTTATATCGCAATTCCCGCAGAGGTTTACGTGTAGAGCATCACTGAACTGATCTTATTGAATCTATGACAATTTTGATATTGAAATCGGTAAAGTTCCATATTGAGAATAAGCTTCAGAAAATGATTTTGGGGAACTCGATTGATGATAGAGAAGGATCGAAGGAAAGTTTTTCGAAAAGTGGAGCTTTTACTTTGTTTTAGTTTCCATTTCGAACTCTTTCAGTTCGTTGAGAGGGGAGGGATGGGGTTTGCGGTGATATAACTTACAAATAAAACTGTTTGTGTAAATATTTGTAAATGAAACAATGAGAAAATTCGATATTGAAAGATTCTCTGAAGTCTGATTTTTATATAAGTTTTTTCGAAAAGAGAGTTTCAAAAAAAAAGACTAAATATAAATTCAGATACGTAATAGAATTGTTTTCTTTTGGGTTTCTAATCGCATTTGGAATTTCCAAAATTTTTTGATTTCAGGCAAATTTCTTTTTTTTAAGACAAAATAGACTTCAATAGAACTTGTAAACGAACATATTTTATCTAGGATGTTAGCTTCCTGTCCTGACATTTCAGTTTCTTCATTCAAACCTTAGAAATAAAATAAAACATTCATTTCTTTGTGTAATGGATGGCTTCAATATGGAACAGTATATTATTTACTTTTAGATTTGTCTCTGAGCAACCAATATGTATTAAAATATATGCCTAAAGTAAAGGCAAAAGAATAATTTATAATTTACTCAGGGAAAATTTTCATACCTATTTTGTTACCTTATCCCACTATTCCTTGCCAAGAATCACATTTATCTTCATCAAAGTTTTACGATTTTTCTATATTTTTTTAACTTCACAGCTGAAACAATGCAACTGCATTTGTAATTTCGGATCGATCAAATGACGTTTTTTATTAATTATAATTGATGAGGAAACGGAGCCGAGCTTGGAAAACATTAATTTATATTATTCTTTTTTATTATAAGTGAGCGACTTGTTGGAGTACAGAGCAGGGATTTGTTCCCTCTCCGTAATTTCCATTCCTGCGAAATTAAATTTATACGGATAAATTTATAGAGATAAATCATTATGCTCTCTTGATATTTCCCGGCAAAAAATTCCCAAAATGGGTTGGACTGATATGCAGGAAGATTTTTCACATAGAAAGTCAAAAACATTTTTTTTTATTCAAAATTTATTGAGGTCATAGAAACGCGGTAGGTTTTTCTTCTTCGGGGAATGAAGAACTAACAACAATTTTTACAATCAGTAAAGAATTTCGCTTCTAATTCTGGTAGAATTTCTAACAAATGTTCGAAGGTTGACACAAAGTTGTCTTCGGAAAATGTCAATTTAAAGTAGAAAAAGAGAATTTATTACATTTTACACAATAAAAAGAAGATTTTTAAAGGTCCTGCTATAACAAATGATGAATTGACAAGCCGAAAAAATCTGGGGAACAACCTCACAATGAAGAAGAAAATTATGGAGTGAAAAGGGGGACAAAAGCAAAGGGCCTCCTGCTGGCAGAGCATGCACAATATGTGAACAATATTTTGAAGCTGTTTCGCAGATGATCTCGATTTAATTCTAAAAGTGTTAATATTATTTAAAAATATTTCTTTTTCAGTAACTACCGCTTAATGAAAGAAAAATGCCTGGGACAGATTGTACCATCCAGTCACCAACCTCGACATTGTGGCGAATGTCCCGTCCAATGACCACCTTGTTCGCACGTTCTGTTCGGAGGATCCACTAATCTGTACCCAGGTAAGCACGTATAAATTGCTGTATCATCTATCACAGCCACTTTGCTTCCTACGCCTTCTTCGGGCTCACCGCATGCAGAGCTATCTGAAACACAAATGGAGATTATTACCTAAAAAAGCTTGCTTCAAATAAATTCAGAGCCACTATTTTAGATTAAAGTGAAAATATTCTTTACTTCAACGCCCGACATTACCTTTAAAGTAAAATTATTTCCATTACCCTAAACTAGTCTAATAGACATTCTAGCCGTGACATAACCCCATCGTTGTCCTGGAGAAGTTTAGCTTTATGTGTCAAAGATAATTAGGTTTTTAGTCAAGCTTTTACCGGAAAATCGTCTTATGCATCAGATGGGTTCTTCGATGCTTTCCAGGCAAACTTTTTTTCCTGCAACACCGACCCTAATCCTCATTTGAATAATCAATTTTCATCCTCGTCATTCTAGTGTTCATCACTAATCCTATGAGGAAATTTATGCGCAATTGTAAGCGAAAAAATTCATATTTTCACTATGGCAGAATAAATTGTTTTACATTGAAAGAGATAAAGACTTTTTAAGTTCATATGAACTCGAGGATGTAAGTTTTTATTAAATGTTACATTATGAAATCGGCAAGTTTGCCATGGGGAAATAAATTATTTATGAACATAGCTGTTTGAGATCTCTCTATAAATCCTAATATTATGAAATGACACTTCTCGAAAAACTGGAATTTAAAATTTTTTCATGAAAAAAATTTTCCTCAAATAAAAATCGTAGAAGTATAGAAAAAAGGGGGAAATTCCATTTTTTTGCCTTAAACTTGCAAATTTACTGGTTTTATGGTTAAGCAGCTTGAAATGGGCAAAGAGGAAAACCGAAAGGGCCATTTTTCATTTTTCTGCACTAATCTTTTTCCCGATCGAAGTCGACTTGGACACCACATTCAACTAGATCTGCCCCAAATGCAAATTCTTACTTCAATCCGCTGGCACTGGTTCCTCTGCATTATTCAATCTAAATTTTGAATGTTAGATTCCGTATTCCAAGCAAGACAACTAAAATATGTAAGGCTTAATTTAATTAAGCTCCTTGATGATGTGTTATCCTATCAAATACAATAAATTGTATATCGTTTGTGTACTCTTTTCACGACCGTATATACATAATAAATGCACAAATAAATTTAATATTTTGAAATATCAATGTAAGGCAATTTAAGAACGATTTCTTCGATATGTAAGTTTTGCTAGGGGAAAAGCCTTCTATTAAGAAGCAAAATTTCCAACTGTGCATTCTCTAATGGGCAATGAATTCTCCTAATGCGCCCCAGTTCGAAAAGTTATTCCCTCTGGAGAAGGGCCCATTCGATGGTATTTATATCTCCGGGTTCACGCGAATAATTTGAAATATTCCAATGTTTTGTTCGCTAAAAGAAAGACTTTTCAAATCGAGAATTGCTGCTTGTCCGCGGCTTAAGAGGATTCTTTGACAGTAAACCTCGGGATTATTTATTGTCAATGTAATTAGCATCAATCGGTGATTTTTGTACCTCCCGTAAATGTTTTTTTTTACGACACGAAAAGCGACGTTCGCTTCGAAAAAAAAAAAAAATTTGGAATAATTTAATAAAATTTTAAGAGTTGGCATAAGAAAGCGAGAAAGCGACGGGAAAGTTGAAAGGGAAAAAAGTAAATTTGAGAAATGGCCGTGTTCGTCGGGTGGCAAGGGAGGGTCTGCCACCCTGCCTGCACATACAATTTTTATCCTTTATTTCCTTTCTTTTTGCATTCTCTTTTCTTCCGCTTTTTTGTGCCTTTGACGTTGGGCGTTCAAATTTCATTTTTCCTGTTTTGAGATCTTTCGAAGAAGCTTTTATTTTGTGAAATATCAACTTGATCTTAAAACAATAATCTCATTTCTCTTTTTCTTTAATGATCAGAAAAAATTTACAATCTATAAACGAGAACGTCGATCATTCCTCTTGTTCAGGTTCTTTTGCTTCACCTCTTTAGCATCAATAAACATTTTCAGGGCACAACTCTTTCTTTGTCTTTTTATTTGGGAAGGAATCCTTTTTTATGATATTACAATGATTTTGAGGAAATATTGATATTACAATGATTTCAAAATGAAGCCTCGTCACCAGTAAAGAAAAAGACGAAATTCTGTTAATCATCAAACGAAAAATATTATAATTCATTTCTTAAGGCATATCATAAATGCTGAAGTTATTAATAAAAAAAAAAAAAAAAAAAAACAAAACCAAACACACACCAAAAACAAAACAAAAAACATCAACCTGTTTTCTCCATTCTTTACACTCAAAGTATAAAGGTATATACAGATACAATTTGCAATCACTGAGATTTACAGCCTTGACCTGACTGTAGTAAGTAGTTACGTCACACAGGCATTTTTTAAGTGTCCGTGCCTCATTTTTCCTCTGTACTTACAAGAGACACAGGTTTCGGATTAATATTGTATTTTGTTAACCCTTAGAAATCTCCTGTTGTCCCTATTGAAAGAAACACTAAAACACAGATAAGACAGAAAACTAAAGCCAACAAGCAACCCATGCCTATTTTATACTATTTCAATGTGTAATTCACACAGGTAGAATTGCTTTGTTTTAAAAAAAAAAAAAAAAATAAAAGGGTGGGAAGGGGAGAATCCTTACAATTCTT